>VZUI01076596.1:0-111410 GCA_013401135.1 Cettia cetti
AGAAAAAGAAAAAGAAAAAGAAAAAGAAAAAGAAAAAGAAAAAGAAAAAGAAAAAGAAAAAGAAAAAGAAAAAGAAAAAACCATGATTTATCTTCTATTTGAAAAAAACCCATCTGCAGAACAAAATGAGCCTCTTGATGCCGGAATTGTCATCAATGATGACTTTGACAAAATGAGCAATACATAATTTGCTAGCTCCCTTGCGAAGCTGAAACAGATTGTCAAATAAAACACTGGAGGAGATGCATATGGGGTGAGTAGACCAGCTTTGAATATGAACACATGCAGGTGGTCATTTAGTAGTGGTTCTAAGAGGCAGGACATCCCTAATTTGGAGGGTCATTTGCATTTGGAAATGCTCACTGATAAATAGTGATGTATTCCCTATAGCAAAGCAGGACTGATACTGCCAAAACTACAGCTATTTCTGTTCCAGGGTAACTTGAACAAACCAGACAGCCCAAGGCAACCTAGAGAGTGGTTTACACTCCAGCAAACCTGCCATTAGCCATGGGTTTGCAGAATACAGATTAGTAAGATTTGAAAAGTGTTTTCTAAAAAATAGAAAAATAGAACTTCTCCACTCTCTGGAAAGAAATGACGGTTTTCTTGCAAGTCAAGTAGAGCAGCTGTATTGACTGAAATGCTGTGTAAAATAGTCAACCTTCGAAAATGTTTTATCACAACCTCCAATTTTGCCACTACTCCGAATTCTCAAATTGCACACTCCACCGTCAGCCACTTGACAGAAGCTGCAACACTCAAATATGTATGTTCCTGCATCTCTCTTACTCTTTTTTTGTACTGTATGCCTGTGTATACTGTTAGATCATAAAATATACTATTTTAAGAACATATTTAAGAAATGTTGCACTTACCATGTATAAATTTATGATTGTTTGAGTAAGGGTGGCATATGATTGTTTTGAATAACATTTCATTGCATTCTTAGTACTTGCCTGTGTCAGCCAAATTAATTAAAATGCTCCATTAAGGAATTATTAATCTACCAATCAAGAAAGGTTTCTCTGAGATGCTGTTCCAGCAAAAACCTTTTCTTCAAAGCTCCCACAAGATGCTCTGATTGCCTTCAACCCCAAGGAGATTAAATGACATTGTGAGCTTTTCAGGACTGAGGACAATCTCCCAGTTTGGACAGAGGATGATATTCGAAGGCCTTACTTCTGACTAGGACCTTCAGATATTAGTATGCTGTAAATAACTAATGATGATGTCAGCTTGGGGGCACTTAGCAATGTGTGAGACCATGCTGCTCCTTCAGCAATAGTTCTGTAATCTCAGCCTTTTAGCATATTACCTCAAAAAGAACATAACTTCCTATGGAACCTTGATTTCCATTTAACCAGCCTTGTCCTTTTTTCAGATATACTCCCCTTGACATGTGTAAAAGAAATACCCCAATGAAAACTTGTTCAGAACCGTTAATTACTTTTGACCAGACTCCTTCCTCCATACCTTGGTTAATAGTGTAGATTGGAAAAAATAACGGCCAGATCTGTTATCGCAGCAATTATTGAAAAACGAAAGTGACAATTTGCTTACTTGCCTGAAAGATCAAACAGGAAAACCCTAATTTCAGCCACTTGGCACTGGATTTTATATATTGAAACTGGCAGGCACACTTTATGCAATGTCCAAGCAGAAATGACCTCAGGCTTTTATGGACTACAGCACAATCTTCTCAGAATCACTGTGCCTACTGACTGCCTAGCTTTTAGGGGACACCTTTCTTTTGTTGTTGTTTCTTTGTTTGAGCTTTTCTGTTTTGTTGTGTTTTGTGGGGGTTTTGGAGGGTTTTTGAGTGCATACTAACCATACATACATATAACCAGAGAGAAAATTTGAAAAAATAAAAAGAAAAAGTGACCTAATGAATCATACATCATACAAATACAGTGCACTGTGCCTTGGCACTGAGTGTTTAATAACCCATCCTTAGAGACAGTGGAAAACTGCAGTAATTGAAGAAGGAAGAATATTTGACTCTTGAGTATGACTTTATGAACACTATATAGTTCATAGTACACTAGGGATATTTTAAGTGCAGACCATTGGTGTACAGTAAGTTTACCTCTTTGACAAATGATTATTTTACCACATACTCATATAGGAATCTTTTACTACTGCAGATGAATGAAGATAAAAAGCTGCAGAGCATTCTCATTCCCCTTTTTTTGTGTTTCCTTCTTCCTTAAATCTATTCTCCATGCTGTCCTTCAGGTGAGGAAAAAACCCTAAACTTCAGGACTAGTGTGAGTCAATTCAGTTTGCTGAAATCAACATGATCAGATTTTCTTTGGTATAACAAGGTGGTTGCTTTACAGACACCTGCCTTTCCTCCACTGATCTGCACTCAAAAGCTGACGTGCAGACCACTCACTAGTAAATTAACTAAAGAGTTCACTAATCTTATCCTATAACTCCTGCCTATAGGAGAGGTTCATAGTTCATTGAATCTACATGAATATTGAACAATTTTTGGCCACAAAAGTCTGTGCACAGCTCTGTATGGCTAGGTAAATGCTAAAAATTAGAAATCTTTACCTCAGAAAGAAATGGAAATTTGAATGCATTAAAGAGTTCTGCAGAAAAATGGATCAGTACTGCTTAAGCTCTGCACAATGCAGTCTCTTTTGAAGCCAAGTGATTCACAAGGCTATATATATACAACTAAAAGAGTTCTCTGCAGATTTTATCATATGGAAATCATAGTACAGTCCATTAATTACCCTCTCTGATGAAAGGAAGGATGAAATTTGTTATAGAATCAGACCACAAGATACAAAGTCCCAGGCATCCATTATATAATTTAGTCCTGACATAGCACATTAAATTCTGAGAAAGGAAGACCATTTTACTGCAAAGTCAGCAAAATGCCACCAAACCAAAACCCTGCTGCCCGCATACCACTAACCATACCTACAGTGAAGAACTACTCTAATGATCACATTGGCATTAATGCTGTATGAATTTTACAGTGGTCTGTGCTTTCACTTCAGCCTCACCTAGGCATTTCCATTGCTGCAGCGGTCATTTTAAGCTTTGACATTTTGGTGAAATATTTAACCTCCTGTTTACACCATCATGGCTTTTCAATCTGCAGCCTGGAACACCAAAGGCACACCCATTGAATTAACATGCCCTCCTGCTACCCCTTCTCAAATCTGTTTGCCAACCAGGAGAGCAAACACATCAGGCCAGAACTTCCAGGATCTGGGTAGTGGTGAAGCTGTGGCTTTGGACTCAACCCTGAACTAACAGCACTGCCTGGCCTGAACTGTGCCACCAGTGGCCTGGGACACAGTGTGACTCACAGGTTTTAGAAGAGAGCAATTTCTAAATCTCAGCACTGACCACACACTTTCAGCCAGAAAACAGAGGGACAAAGCCAAAGTCCTGTCTTTTTGTTGCCTCCAGACAGGAAGAAAAGATGAAGCTGAGCTTCAAATGCATGGCAGAGCAACATGAATTTCCGCATTTTTTACTGTTTACAGTGAGAAACTAGATACCTTTTTGGTTATAGCACCTGGTGTGAAAGTACTAGTGCTCAAAGAGGGCATCAAAGGAGATGAAGACATGCCCTGTCTCCTTTTACAGTCCAAATCAAAGTGTAGCCCAGAGTCAGAAAGGGGGACACTATTTGGTTTACTGTGTGCAATTAATTAATTTCTGCAGTGACGTGTAGTGGAATAGATTTAATGATTTTTGCCATGTTTATAAACTGCCTGAGAATGTGCTGGGTGCTTTGGTCACCCCTTGAGCTTTTGGACTCACAGCCTTTGCTATCCTAAGGCTGTATTTTCCCCCTCACAGCTGGCTGCACAGTGTGGAGCAGCTCAAACAGACTGCATTCAGCTGGGTATTTACTTAATTTACTTTTTCATACCACCTCTGATTTAAGTAAAATTATGAATAAATTAGAAAGCTACCACATGGCTTTCCCACCAGGACAGCACACATTCTGCTGCTATTTCAAATTCAGTGATCTGTTTCTATGCTAAGGTTCACAGTGAAGCATTGCTATCTGACAACTGATCAGCTCAAAGTTCAAAGATCAAAATGAGACCGTGTGTGGGTCGGTTTTGAGAACAAATGCAGTACAGTAATGGGGACAGTATATTCTAAGACAACAAAGAGAATATTTGTTTTCAGAATGCTATTTGCTGAGCAAGGTTTTATCCAAATCCATTAAAGAGCACAGCTAACAGCACTGCTGTGGCTATGAACACCCTTATGTGAGTCTACTTCATTATGCGTTAGCTCTAAGAGGCCTCAGTAGACTAAACAAGTACAGCTATACTGGGGGATGAAAGGATCAGAGATCAATTTATAGGAAAAACAAATTCTCCCCATACCTCCTCCTTCTCAGAAGCCAGTGATTAGGTGCTGTGTAAGGCACTTCAGCAGCCATGCCAGCCAACATCAGCATCCTGCTCCACACACCCCTCAGTGCATCCCATGCACCAGAATCGCAGCAACTGGAATCCATAATTTCCCAGCAGTAGATAAGGCTCCCCTTGTTTATAACTAGGAGACTGAGGGTAAAAAGATGCCTCATAACCGGGTTATTTGTTCTGTATCACAAAAATTTGCATGATTTGCATGAGCCCTCCTTAGCTCAAGCATCTACCCCAATAGCCTCCAAACTATATACCTTTCTTCCATCTTAGTGGGAAGAAAATTCTGTAAGTTCAAGGTAATAGAGGAGATGGATATCTCAGAACAGACCTTACAAAAGCAGGCACTTTAAAACTTTATCATGAGTTTGGAGAGTTTCCTGCTTTTTAAAGTGTTCAGTTTCTCAATGTGTTTTTCTCAACAGACAGTGTTTCTTTGTAGAGGTTTTCCTTGTCGCCTATCTAAAAAAGTTGATCTTTTCTGCTTCTACTAGATAATTTTTTAAAATTAAAGCATCAACCTTGGCAAAAAAAATAAAAGAATCAGAAAAGAGAAATGCCAAATGCTAGTAAGCATCTAACTGCAGCACTCTCTGCCAATAATAAAGGAATATTTTACTTACGAGTTCTAGGAGAAAGTTGTTTTTGAAATATCTTTTCCCAGCACAAACTGCAGTGAAAGCCTTCTGAATTTATCACCCCAATTTTTTTTTTTTTTTTTTTTTTTTACAGAGCTGAGTCTAACTGAAATTCTTAAAACAGCTGAGTAACAAGCTATCGAGGTTGTTCATGTTAACAACATACATAAAAATTCTTGACTGGATACTTGTAAGAGATATATTCTATTTAGTAGCTTATGTTCAGCATGGAAAAGGTAAGGTCTGTATAACGAACCAGAGTGGTGCTTGTGTCCTCTCCCCTCATCTGCTACCTTGAGAAGAATAACCCATGGAAGTGTAAGGAAGGCCTATGTTATGCTCAGAATGAATTACTTTTTCCCTCGGTAATAATCGAGGCTGGCCAGAAGAATATGTCTTATTATCCTTTGTTTTCTGGAACTTACCCAAGAAAAAAACCACATATATTGCCTCCACATGCATTACACAAGATTCAGGAAAGTCTTATCAAAACCAATTGAAGATGTTCTCATGAGGTTTAAAATCTTAGTGCTAGTCCTATCCATTGAAAATCTTGTGACAGAGTTGTCATTGCTTCATACTGGAAATTGAAGTGAGCTTTGGGGCATCTCCCTTAGTCAGTGAATGTGAACAGACTCACAATAGCTGAGAGGCTGACAAATCAGTGTTACTGGTGTATTCCATAAGCACCACACATAGTGGTGATTGACCTACTTCAGTGCTTCTGTGAATATGAATGAAGCATCCTCAAATCCTTAAAATGCTGCCAAACATATCTGTGACAGGGTATATCCCTTTCATTCTGTGCCAGGATAACAACCTTGATCCTTGGGACTTAAAAAATAACCTCCAAGACTTCCATATGCATCCCTATGAGTCAATTTAATCTCACCTCAACCATGGTGGTTTTATCATTATTAATATTAATATTTTTATTTTAAAATATTTATGTAACAGTAATTATTTAGGGCTACAAGAAATGGGGAAATATTAGACAGCTTATAGTGTTTACCTCTAAGTAAATATCCTCTTATAAATGAGTGTTAATACTCTAAAACATGGCTATTCTCAAACGTGCTGTGAAAACATGCTAAAATCAACAGCTCTTCTTCCACCTGTATCTCAGAGTTGCCCTTTGAAATCATTCCTCATGGGAAGCTATTATGCTGCAGAAACCTTCCTGAAAGCTGCTCCCACACAAGAGGAAAAGCTAAATACATTGTGTAACACAACAGTGCAATTACACAAAAAAGCAAACAAAGACTCTGGCACTCTCCCGCATGTTGCAGCCCCTGTGTGCTCTGTTCTGTGACGTGGGCACCTACTTGATGCTGGCATGTGTTGACCCCTTCCTGTTTTCAAGAGAAATAGAGTTGCTGAACCAACAAACAACCCTACGTGTCACAGCCCTGCGGGCAGGGTTCACTACAGCTATAGTCAGCAAGTCAGTCATGTGGGCTACCCAGCAAACAGTGCTTTGCCTCTGCCTTTGAACATCCAACTTGATCCCAAAAGCAAAGTTACCTTTATGAAGCCACCATCTTTGCCAGTTTTGTTGGAAAACCTTTGTGTGTAGCTTATCAGGCAGCAGTAAAGGGGTCTTGATGTGAGGGGTATTTTTCCTGTCAGAATTCCTGCACTAAAATACATTAAAAGATTTTTCTAATCAATGACTTCTACCAAGATTCAGTTTGGTTTGTTGTCTGCTGAAACACAAAAAGTAGAAATAGATATTTTTAGTCAGAAAAGGAACTAATTGGCTGCTTTAATGCAAAATCAAACACCTTTTATAATTGCTTTATGTACACATAAAAGTTCCCTGCTAGCTGTGCCAGTGAAGCCTGTATTTTATCTGCATCATCTGCTTCTTTTGAGATCAGAGGATTTCTGACTCAAACCACATACTCTCTTTCTCAGTATCTCTCTATACGTATATTACTATTTCCTCTTTCATATAATCTAACAATCTTCTGAAGATGTTATAATTGTACTTTAAGCATCTACATTATCTGAGTGGAAAAACCCTGTAAAAATGGGGGAGGGTGGAAACATTTTATTTCAAAACCATGTTCCAAAATGCTCTGTTAATTTATCTCTCTGAAGGTTTCTTCTTTTTCACCTTCATATACGGGCATCTTGGTCTATTTATCCCTTCTGAAATAACATAGCGGGTTTCCATTACTGTAGCTTGTAAACACTTTAGACTCTTTGTTTATGCTTGAACACCATTAGGAGGAAAGAAAGCCTTACTCTGTCTGATGCATTACTACAACTAACATCTGGAACGTGAATGCTGCATGTTTTGCCAGCCTCATTTGGAATAATCCTAGTTCTAAATGTGCTAGATGTACACCTTTGTCCTGTCATGGAAACACCAGTTTATCCTTGTTACAACTGAAGAACTAGGAATCATTTGACCCAAACATCTGTGAAGAGCTGGTCAAATAAAAGACTTACAAAAAGTCGTTCAATACAGTTGTACTACTAATCAACTGTTTTCCAACTAGGCGTTTTCTGTTTATCATAAGGAAAACAACTATTTGTTCTATCTCCTAGTTCCTAGGCTACCTTAAGAGGTTAAAATTGGGTGTTCTGTAGAGGCTGGTCACAGGGTGGCAGTGATCACAAGATGACAGCCATTAAACTGATGTATGGATGGGCCAGAGATGGCCGGAGTTGATCCTAGCAAATGGTACTAGAGGAAAAGAAGCACAGTGCATAGCATTAAGTTTTATTAGCTTTGCAAGTCCTAGGATCTATGTCACACGGAAGAAGGAGTGAGCAACCCAGGTGGAGTATCAAGGCATTGTCCAAGCCTGCAGGGAAGCAATTAGGAAGGCCAAAGCTCAGCTGAAGTTGAAACTAGTAAGTGATCTGAAAGATGAGAAGGAAAGCTTCTACAGCACATTATCAGAAAAAGTAAAGCAAAGGAAAACAGAAGCATGCTGTGGGGCTGAGGCCCTAGTGACAGCAAAAAAAAGAAAAAAAATTAGATACTCAGTGCTTTCTCTGCCTCAGCTTTTACTGACAAAATGTGCTCGTACACAGTTTCTTAAGCCTTGTGAAAGACCTCAGCAATGAGGCATGACATGAAACAGAGAAAGGTAGTGACCACTTTAACAAATTGGATGGGATGGGATACAGCGGAGGTCAATGGTGCCATGGGAACTGGCCAATGTCATTGCAAGGCCACTTTACCATCTTCAGAAAGTTATAGCACTCAGAGGAAGTTCCTGACGTCTGGAATAAGGCCAACACATGTCTGTTTCACAAGGGTGAAAAAGGAGCAAGAGGAACAAGAGGAGCAAGAGAATAGTCATCCTAACCTTGGGATTTAGGATAGTAGAGGGAATAAAATCTCCTGAAAGCTGTATCCAAACACACAGAGGATCACAAAGTGAGTGGGAACAGCCAGCATGGATTTACCAGGGGCAGCCCATGCCTGACTGACACCAGGAGGACTAATTGCCCTGTATGCAATGTTGTACAGATGTGAGGTGGTTAATACTGCTACGTACTGAAGGTTGAAGCAGTTGACCCCATTTCAGGTAAATGGACAGTGCTTCAGGGTACAGTGTCCATAAAACAGTGAGTGCCTTAGATTTCCTTGACTTGTGGTCAACTGGAACTGTGAAGGACAGTGACTCTGATCTGTGTCTATGGTTGCTCATCTGGCAAACCCTATAAAACACGGTTTAGAAAATTTTTCAAAATGGGGCTGGTACTTGGTTGTGCTAAGTTTAGCTTCTTACATTTTGTTTCAATAGGAGTTGTAAATCGGTTCTGCACCTTTGGTAAACCTATTCCAGTTTTTTAATGTGGTATGTGCAGGCAAAACAGCAACATATAAGTAGTTCACCTATCCCTTTATATTCAATATGATTTCCCATTGTGATCCCCATACCTTTTCAAATGTGTGCAATAGGGTTCATATCCACACCTGGATTGTTCTGCAATGAAGTTGAAGAGGCTAACCCCAGCCTTGCCTACTGGTGGTGGTACCCAAAAAAAAAAAAAAAAAAAACACCAAAGAAAACAATTAAAAAAAAAAAACAACCAACCAAAAAAAACCTCAGCTGTCTCTTCCTTTCCCTGCAGTTTTCCTTTGCAGGTCTTTTCAGCCTTCGTGTCTCCATCTGGTTCATACACCTTAGCAGGTACTCCCAGTTCCTCATTCATATCCTGTTGGTGTACCTGTGCCTCTACAGTCCTGGTCTTGTGATTAAATGCTCTGGGAAGATGTACAGCTGGAGAGCTGCTGGAAAGCCTGGAAACACATGGCTGTTTTTCACTAGCCTTTGGAAATTTTTTCTTTATTTAGTTAAAGTTAATTACTTTGGCATTTTCAGATTTTTATTCAATGTTTTGTAACTCTTCTTATCACAGTCACTTTCCAAATCTGTTTTTACAAATTTGTAGACACTGGTTAATGCAAAATGCAGTTAGAAAAATCTTTAGACAGATCTTAAACAATTCCCGACTTATGAAATGGATTAACTTTATTACACATTATGCAGTCTAACACCTTTCTGGGTCTCCAAATGATGAAACAAGAGTGTTGCATTTAGTATATTCATATGGCTGTGCCCGAAATATTTCTGTAGAAATTAGGGAACGATTTGCAATAATATCAATACTGTAAATGCAATGATACATTATAATCTTCCGTTTCTAGATCTTCGTCCAGCCCAGCATGCCACAGCAAATTACAATCGATACAAAGCTAAACTTAGCACTGTTATGTCTGCCAAGAGATGGCCAGATGCAGGGACAGACCTATCCAATTTAGGGGCTCTTCATTCTAGAGATAGAACTCTGTGTGTGTTCATCCTTTGCATTCCTGCAGGAGCAGCTCAAAACAGAGTTGTCAGCTGACTCAGCCCTGCTCTTCCTTGATGCCAAGGAGAGTTTTGTCACTGATTTTAAAGAAAACATGCTTGAAGCCTAAAATATGAGTGGGGGAAAAATTCAAAAATTGAATTTTCTGAGAAACGGCGAAGAAAATTCTATTCTCAAAACACAAAGTTATTTGGTATGAAACCACAAATTCCTAAGGGATGAAAAATAGGAGGGATTGGGCTCTCTCTGAAGAAATTCCTGTACCAGAATCCAATATGACTAATTTTGCTAGTGTCAAGATCTCATGGATGTATTTTTCAGGTTGACAGAAAAATTGCCAGTTCATGATCCAAATGAATAAAACCCAGAAAAATTTGCTGTTTCCTAATGGCTATGCCCTAGAGGCCTCATCTGTACACTTAACTAGTGCAAATCAGTAGTATAATTTTTGAAGCCAATAAAGTCTATAATGATTTATACTAGTGAAAGATTAGGGTTATGATCAGTAGTACCTAAAAGGCATTCCTTTTAAAAATGTCAAAAAAAGATTTAATATTTTGAGTGACTGAAGAGGCTTTTCCGTTCTTATGCAAGAAACTTCAGAATAGGGAGAGAGTAACTGAAACCTCCATTGTCATATTCCTTACATGAGATTACAGTGTCTTCATCTATCAGAGGTGTCACTGATACTCCACCAAAGAAATTCAGGTTTCATTTGCCTTCAAAAACAAGCCTTATCCAGCAGGATCATTACACTGCACAAAATGATAGTCTTCTACTAATTGAGTCACTATACGGGAGAAACCAATACAATGACTATAAAAGGGGGTCTTTGTATACTGAGCAGAGCTAGCAAAGGTAAGAGACATGACAGCACCATCCATAAATGTCTAAAGGCACTGAAGAGCTTTATCAGTGAAATCAGTTAATAAATGACATAGTACATAACTCCTGAAGATGTAAAGCATGCAGTCCCTTCTCCAAGTCAGGCTCATAAACCATGGAACTGCTGAGTGATATTTCTCCACTGGTTAAAGGACAATGGCATGGTGCTCTGATATCCTTAGAAGCAAAATAATAATACATGTGTGTGTAGAAAAGGAAAAAAGCAGCTCTCCTATGTGGCCAATCATGCCCTAAGGCTATTGACACTACCAGAGCACTACTGAGCACCTGAGCACCTGCAGGAAGGACAGAGAGGAAAGCTCATTTTTTTAAAATTCTGTAGAAAAAAAAAGGAGTTGGGACTTAACTTTCTCTGTCCTGACTTCACAGGTCCATTTATATACAATGAGAGGAAAGGATGAGGACAAAGTGCCTAAATTCATTTAGCAGTACTTTGAACCATTTTTTACAAGAAGTAATTTTACAAAGTCCTATACAATGGCAGCAAACCACTAGAGTAGGATCATGATTTCTTTGTTGGAAAGTCTTGGTTGCCTCCCCATTAACAGATTCAGCACCTTGCAATGTTCAGCTCCAGTGTTAACATGAATTGTGAATGAAAATATTGACTTAGCTCCAAAATGTTTCCAGTTGCATTGGAGAAGGATGTCTTACAGCCGCCAGAAGAAATCCTGTGAGAGCCAGGAAGCAGTTTTGATAAATTAGCAAAGTCAGTTTTTAGCATTTCTGTTTTAACTTGAAAAAGGTTTGCTGCCATATGCATTTGTACTTTGGCAATGCTTGCTGACAGAACAGAGGCTGTCTTGGCATATTACTTGTCAGAGCAAAATAGATTTGGCTGTCATTTCCATAATAAGTATAATTCATATTGCAGTGTCTAAAAAACATATGCAAAGGGGGGATGTCAATATGAGATTAGTTTGCCTTAAAGGAGCTTGTAGGGGACTCACAGTTAAACAGGTACAGGGCCAGATGAAGTTATAATATGAAAAACTTGTCCTCCCATCGTATTTTTTTGTGTGTTCAATTAATGAATGGGTTAACTATGTAGGCCACTTCAAATATGTAGGGGCCAGTTTACCCATTCTTACAAAGCTCATACCCATGTAATGCAATTAACCTAAGCAATTTATATCAAAGACAGAGCTATAAAAATGAATAGCACAGGTGTGTGCATGCAGTATTTTGCCAGTGGTTTCAGAGGGTCTGTCCAGTAGCTACTATTAAGAAAACACCAAAGCCAACTTTATACAACCTGCTTCTGACTAGAGGTGAGAAGCTGATTTTTCACACTAGGCAACTTGAATTTATTCTGCTCACACGTAAAACTAAGGAAGAATAAAGTGAACAATATATGAAAGAGTTCTTACCTGCCTACAAAGTACCATGTAGACAAACTTCTGATATAAGAAAGTACATGGTCCCTTTGTATATTTTATGGGGGTTTACAGATCTAAAATCTAAAATATTTGTGTCCAAAACTGGTGTGAATTGTTACAATGATACAAATAATTGCACTGATACAAAGAGCCTAATACCATAATCCCACACCTGGCAGCAGCATGGAGCCAGGCTCATACAAGTTTTCAGTGACACAGACCTTATGGCATAATGCTCTTGCATATATATAGTTGAGAGACATGTTTTTCTGCCACTGAAAACTAAACAGGATGCAAATGAGAATCAGGCCGACACATATAGATACAAATTTACAATTTCTTCATTGTCTTTTACCATTTTTGCTCTTTAATCTAACCAGTTTTGCAATGTACAAGGATTTATGATACAAAGAAATGGGGACAGATGACATTCCATAGCGCTGATGTCTGGCATACTAAGATTATGTATTTCAATAAAATGGAATAGCTTCTTTTCAAAAGGCACAGGTAGATAAATAAAATGTGATCCTTATATCCCAACTTCCAAACGTTAGAAATGTTATTCAGCTTTTACACACAGGCTAGAAATCAAATAAGTTGGATTTGTGCTATAACTGTGCCATAAATTCTTTCATTTTTAAGTTTATACATAGGCCATGATAAGTACAAGGGACAGTTGAAGGAAAGAAGATAAATCACATTTCAAAAGTGTGTGAATTAGAAAACTTGGGTCCACCTTCAGAAGTGAATGAATCTCTTGAACACACGTCACCTACCTGCTGTGCAACCTAATTATGTCTTTAAGGGTCTCCATGATAGTGTTTCCTTTACTAAAGATAGAGAGAAGTACTTGGAAGAATTTTTAAAATGCCTTGGTATGAAAATCCCTTAACATTGTCAACATTTAAATCCCTTTAAAGATCTGATTCATGCTGCCCAAGTCACTTCAGAAGGTGCAACAAACTCCCAAATTATGTAGGGCTTTTTCTATAACAGGTTTTGTAACCTTTCATTTTCAGCTGTTACTACTAAGTTCCCTGTAAAACATAAAGGAATAAATATTGCACCAGCCTGCTCAGTTCCATCAAGCCATAGTTTATGTCAAGGAAAAAGTAAGTTAAGGTTCAGCTGCCTGAGTACTTTGGTGTATGATCGTAGGATGATGGGAGTTGATGATCTCCACTTCAATCCTCAGTTATAGGCCCTTTCTTTGGATTAAATATCTAATTCCTCTCCACAAACTCAGAGCAACCATTTCACAATTCCACTACTAGTGCATAGAGGCAACCTCACTGTTCCCTCACTTTCTTTCTCTCTCTCAATTAGCACACTGCAGCTGAATGAAAGAATAAATAGGACAGTTACAAACAGAAATGATGAATAGTCAAAATAGTCTAACAAGGTAGAGATGAATAATATGAAAAATTTTTCAAGAGAGAATCATAATAGAAAAAGCAATTTTCTGAAACTCAAATTTTCATTTTAAAGTGGAACGTAAATAGTGTTCAAGTGGTTGATGTTTCTATGCATCAGAAACTATAAGTTTTGATCAGGATATTAAGGCCTTATTTTTAAGGTCTGTCCTCAAAAAGAACCCTTGTATTTTGCAAAAGCAAAATGTAGAAGGTGAATAAGAACCACTCATTGATTTAAAAAAGCCACATTTGTCCTGAAACACCTTAATGGTGTTTGAAGGCTTCCGTGCAAGTTCTGAAACAATCTAATCCTCATTAATATGTAAAATCTTTTCTTCCCAGAGATATATTATTTTAGGTCAGAAAAGAAAATTTCAAAATTCTACCAAATAAGAAAAATAGGTACCTAAAACCAGATATCTATCTGAAATCTGATATCTTTCTTAAAAACAGAAGAACTAGAAAATGAAAAGTATTAAGGATAATGCTTTGTCATGTGTTAGAGCAAATTAGCTTTCACTTTGCACAAATATACAATGCATAAGTTTTATACTTGATTTTACAACATTCAGTAAAGGGACTACTTATCGTAATTTTGACATTCTATAAAATAACAGTGGCAAGAAGAAATAATAAAAACTATCTGAAGGTTTATGCAAGTGGATATTCACTTAATAAATGCCACAAATATTAAAACCAGAAATGCTTGCAGAACTTTCACACAGCCCTAAATCAGAAGTCACTGCCATGAAAATTGGTGCTCTGCTTACTCTTCTGTTTTTGTTTATCTATATTGTAAAGCAATGTTAGCCACCATCCTGGGTGTACACACTCCTTACTGAGTGGAAAAAGTGTATTAATTTGAAATAGTGATATTACCAGAAGGAAGCTTGAAATTCACTGCTATCAAAATTTCAGCTTCACAAAAAATGTAACTCTTGTGCCTGTGTGAAACAGCATATATATCCAATTTTAGTAATTTTAAAACCTTAGTCTCCTTTGATGAATTCAAAATAAATCAATATGATTATCACAATGATGGGTTCAAGAAAAAGCAGTTTTCATAGCCAATATATCTGACAAAACATGATCTCCTCTACAAGATATCATTATTCTATGTCTAATGACTCTCAGACTTAGGACTTGTTCAAAATCTGCAAAACCTTGTTATCTCCAACAACTTCTCCAGCTCCCAGTGGCCAGCAAGGGACTAAGGTGCAAACTCAGCTCTTTGTCAACTTGCTGCACCTCAAATACTTCAAAGTGTTTGGCAGATGTCTGCCAACTCCTGTGCCAAAATTCCCTGCTTCCAATACGAGGCCATTTTGCTCTTTTCCTCCCCTCCTTTTTAGTGCAAGAAGCAGGAACAAACCCAGAAGAGACGAGTTATCTGCAGACCAGTTCTTGTTAGACCTCTGCATTGCAAATTAATTGTTTTGATGCAGCCATGCACTGTTAAATAGAACAGGACAGCAGCCTGAGGTCAATCTTTAAATTGAGGTCAATTGCACTCCTGTGGGGCAACCTGAGGTCAGTTTCAAAAATGACTTTAAAATATCCATACTGACCGACTCATGGTACAAGAAAAATTCTTTTTTTGCCTCCTAGCTATCTAGTTTATTTTACTTTTAAAAAACCCCAGATCTTTGATATTTCTGGGAATCAGGAATATTGTTTCACTGTCATGACCAACATTAATGCTGAGAAAATAACTTAGATTAGACACAAGTCAATTACAGATGAGTAAGTTTTAATATTGTCAGTCACGGCAGCCTTCTGGGGTTTTTCCTTAGTAAATTAAAAGGCTTTTCTTTTTCTCTAGAACCATCTTATCACTCATTTCACTATCAGAAAAACACTCTGAAGATAATAGCAAGAGATTCTTTTAAAGGAAAATATATCTAGTTTAATTTCATCTCCATTTTAAGAGGGAGGATTGTTCTATATTATTAGTTATTTGGGTTCATGTTTTTCCATGCATACACAAGTGATAACAGCAACATTTATACAAGGTGAATTGACTGAGAACTGTGATTTCACTTACCATGCTCAACTAAGACTGTCCCAAAATAACGACTGTCCTTTACAGCTGTGCCTCTTACATTGCTTGTGTTTTGTATGATGTTTGCTTGTAAACTGGCAATTCACTCCTGCCCTTTCTCGTAACTCTTTATTCCCAGGCTCCACACTTTCTTCAGGATTTGGCAACGTTCATCATTTTGATTATGTCACCCATTTTCTCAGCAGGTAATTTACTATCTTCCTTTAAGAATCAGGATACTATTTCAGGGGTAACTTCTAACATTTAAGGCACTTAAGGTGCCAGGTCCAATCTACTTACTGCTAATGATTAATGTCTACTTTCTCTCTTGACTTAAAACTCAAGTCTGGATTCGTCTGTGTCTGTTCCGACTGTGCCTTGTGTGCAGTGTGGATGTGAAAATTTCTCAAATGCAGTAGTACCCCTACACAGCCCCCCAACTTTCACCGTATTTCATTCAAATGGATAAATTGAAAATGCTTTCATCAGCCTTATCATCTCTGAATGTATGGGTTTAATTTCTCAGCTTCAGTTCATTTTCAAAATATAACAAGGCATTGATTTTGCAAGACTGTTTTGTAACAGTCCCAAGATGCTGTAATCAGAGGTTTTTCTATCCCATAATCAGAAGAGAGGATATGACCTAATTCAGCTTCTTTGCATTATGCATTATAATACCTGACCACATAGCTGTTGCCTTCTGCACAGCAAGATAAGGCACCAGAGCAGTGGTGCAGCTGTGGAGCAGGGTCCAGATGAGGGTGCCGGGGGTGGAGGAACCCCAGGCAGGGTGTCATGCAGGGTGATCACAGCCTGCCTCTCCCACAGCACTCACTCACCTCTGGAATCCCCAGCAAGGGTCAATCCTGCACCTGATGTAGCTTTTCTCTCAGCCACAGCACAAATCTCTTCCAAGTGCTTCCCCAGTCTTCTCTTGAGGCTTCTGAGGCACAGAAGCACAGCATTGTTCAGTGAGTAGTTTTACAGGCCTGTTACCTACAAGTGAAAACATGTCATGACCCCCTTGGTTCCTGTACAGGAAGAGAGAATGAGCTCAATTCCTGGTTATGCCTTTCTTACAGCATACATGAACTCCAAAGATTCCTCTTCCCCCTCTCTTTTCCAGTAAGAAGATCACTCTGTTTCACCTTTCCTGGTACAGTATGCCATAGAATACTTGTCACTCATATATCCCTTCTTCAGATTTTTCTCTGTCTTACCTTACACTTCTGGAACAAGAGGACAAGAATGGTACAGAGAACTCAGGGTGCAGTTGGGCCATAGCTACAGAACTGTAGTGCTGTTTTCCTGTTTGCTTTCCATTCCTTTTCTAATTTCACCTTAAAATCCATTATTTTTTCTCTGACAGTGAGCTGACCTTTTTTCTGGAGTTCTCTGTGACAAGACCCAAGGTCTCACTCTTTGGTAGTAATAGCTATGTCAGAGGACATTATTTAGTATAGGATTATTATTTCCCACCTGCACCACTTTATATAGAATTTTTACTTCCATCTTGCTTTCTAGTCTCATAAGGCCATTCTGCAATTTCTTAGAGTCAGCCTGGAGGCTGGTTCCCCCAGCTCAACTATTTTTGCCACCTTGCTGTTTGCTGTGCTTTCCAGGTTACTTACAGACGTGTTGTACAGCACAGTTCTTGGAAGACCCCTCTTTCCAATCCTGAAAACCAAAGATTTAGTCCTGCCTTCTGTTTATGTTTCTGTGATTAGTATCCATCCAAGATAGGACCTTGTCTCTTATGCCATGGCAATTTTGTTCTTTAAAATCCTATGGTGAGTGACTTCATAAAAAAATCTCCTGAAAATTCAGGGTCATACTTAATGATTAGCTCATCGTCCTCTCAAGAGCCCTGCACTGTGTTTAAAGGCCAGGACTAGCCTTTATAGAAACTAGGTTTTGTCTTTCCATAAGTCACGTTTATCCTGATTTCCATTAATTCCGTCTTTTATCATGTCTTCTGTTAACTTACCAAGTGCAGGCACCACGCTCACAGGTTTGGAGATCTTCCCTA
Organism: Cettia cetti; assembly: GCA_013401135.1. Lineage (NCBI taxonomy): Eukaryota > Metazoa > Chordata > Aves > Passeriformes > Sylviidae > Cettia > Cettia cetti. The sequence goes on from VZUI01076596.1 coordinate 17,666, forward strand.
GAAACCTCTTTAAAATTTTGTGCCATGTTTACCACTCTCCCCTTCTCAAAAATTAGTGAAACCTTAAAGGTAAAGTTTACACACCACCATCAATAATTCAACTATTTCATCCTTTAATTCTCTTAAGACTCCTGGGTGAATATCATGCAGTCTCAGTGATTTCTTAGTGTTTATTCTACCTCCTTATTGAATTACTTCTTTCACAGTTTCTTCTGTTTCAGGCAATCTCTTGCAGAGTCCTCTCAAAGGGTTTGGGGCTCCCCTCAGTCTTCCTACAGTGAGCATCAGAGCAAAAGACTTATTTATCATCCCTGCCACAGCCTTGTCCTTGCTGAGCTCTCCTCATATAACCCCATCACCAGCTGACCTGCAGAGCTGGCAGTGCTTCCTTCTGCTCTGCTGGGGGAAGGGTTTAGACCTGCCTTGATATAGAATGAAGCATATTGTCTATATGGCCTATGCATATTTGCTATAGAAAGTGGTTACTTGGGCAAGGATTTCAGGATGAGAAAGGTGGTCTCAAGTTAAGACAATTGAACAATGGTTTGGAAAGCTGGATTTATGTCACTGTCATATGAACTGGGCAAGTGATTTATTTAAGTCTTCTGTTTGTGTTATTCGTGCACTCCTGATTTCTCGAGTGACTGATTCGATAACTCTCATATACAAGCTGTGCAGCACAATTTAGAATGTATAAAGTAGCACACCAAAAATTCAGAACCCATAACTTCAAAACTTAGAGGACTGGGGGGATTGTTTTCAACTCTCTGTGTCTCAGTTCAGCACTTGCAAATGGAATAATGCTACTCTTCACCTCAGAGGGGGTTTGTGCATATAAATTCATTAAAGTTTGTAAAATGTTCAGGTACTATAGCAACAGGCACCATAGAAAAACCTGGAAGGGAGAAGGGACACAGTAATTATCTTTATAGCAAGGTTTGGATACTGTGCAGTAAATAAGGCATGGGGGACATATTGAGCAATAGGAAGAGAACTAAAATTGAATATTTGCTTTTCAGTTAAGCTCCTTCTGTCCTATGCACAGACTGAAGCACAAATACTTTAGAACAAAATTCAAATGTGACTGTGTAATTAGACAATGTCATAATGCTCACACCCACTGGGGCTCATTTAGGGCCATACAAGGCAATTCTTAGGGTTTGGCAAAGACACCAGCCATTAAAAATAGGATTTTAAATTAGACAAAAGGTCAGGAAACTGTGATGAAAGGCAGTTCAATTCTCTTCTGCTACTCCACTGAATTGCAATTTGGAGGGGTAATAAATATTGCATACCATTTTCAAAAGTACTTTAGAGATTTGAGAGCCTAAACTCTACGAGTGTCATCATAAACCTAAGCTGCTCTTACTCCAGCTAGAGGAAACTCTGCTTGTTCCAGAAATGGATGCATTAGGATGATATGTCAGCATGGCACTCCATGCAGAGAGAAACACCACGAGAGGAAGCATGCAATAAATTGTGCTTAGCCAACACGCTTGGGCTAGTATCCTTGCATACTGAGCAACTTGAAGTGGAATTCTGGACACGTAAGGTATTTACACAAATGTGATTAATATAATTGAGTTTGACAGAATTTGGTGCTGATTTACAGCCAATTTTTGCTAACTTTACTCAAACTGATTCTCAGACTACTCCAACAGCTTTCCTGCTGAAATTGGTGGAACTGCAAACAATGAATAATATTCAGTGCAAGGGGTTCCCACTCCGCATTACAGAGAGAGAGGAATAGAGAGGAGTGAGCAGAGGAATACAGAGGAATTATATTCTTTAATTGTTTTATTTAACTAAGTTGAGCAAATTCTTTCTCAAAAACTAGGAAACTGTTAGGACATTAAATTGCATGCAGAAAAGTAAAATTTCTTTATTTTAAAGTCATATATGAAATGTCTATTTATATGTGTGACGCTGTGGTTGAGAGTAAAGACTCCATTGATTACCACAAGGCCTAACTTTCACCCATAAACAGCTTAATCTACCTTGAAATTATGAACTCAGCTGATCCTGCCAAAATTTCATTATGGAGTCCAAGAAAGGCAGGTATTTTGAGAATGTAGGAGGTAGCAACTTTTGCTAGAAATCTGAGCAGCAGGCATAATTTGTATTTTTAAGAATATTTGCTATAAATAATAGGTTTTTATTTGTCAGGATTATCCTTATGATTTTTTTTCTTGTTATTGTATTGTTAATTATTTGATGTTTAAGACTTTAAAAACCTACAGCAAGTAGAAAATAACTGATCATCATAGTAAACATCATTAGAGTTCTGGAATCCACTTTTTCTTTCCTATAGGACTGCATTTGTTCTACTAGCATGCACATATAGCTGATTTTTATGGCAGAATCTGATTTGGGCATTTGTTATTGACACACACACAATCATTTCAAGTGCATTTAAGTACACCATCTGCCTTTTCTTTCTGCCTGTGTCTGTGTAGCCATAGACAGTGATCTGCTATTCCAGGAGTGTCTGGTGCCTGTTATAGCTGCACCAGTTGCACTACATTCAGCTGAGTAGGCATTTCCCTTATGAACCCTGATTTTCAATGTTTAACAACTAATTTGAAATTGCACAAAGCTCAAACATGGCATGCACATTTGGAAACCAGATGTGTTTCTGTTTATTCTTTTACTTTTAAATGCCAAAAATGGCTGGGTTTAAAGAGTCCATCCAAACAATATAACATTTACAATCAGCAAAGCAGATCTGCTCTCAGTTTGGGGATGTGGTTGAAAGATGCTTGGAAGTGGGTCTTAGCCTTTTGGTTATTACTTGTATCTCACTTCCTATATCTAACTGCTACCAGTACACAGCATGAGCTGCAAGCCACATTTAATGAAGGGGCTTGGGCACGTCTATGACAAATCACTGGCATTTGGCATAGAGGGAAATTGTTCTGATTTACCCTGCAGCTAGACAGGCTTGATTCTATTAATCCCAGGGTAGAAGTTAAAACAGGCTTTATGTTTCTCTCTGAATCTGTGAAACCTAAGGAGAGAGATAGAGAAGGCCTCCAGAGACAAATTCTGTGAAAGAATTCAAATTCATAAGAGGATGTAAAAAGAAAAGAAGGAGAAGGAGAGGGAATGAATTAAAAACATTTTCATTTAAACACAGTTTGCCAGTTTTTCTGACCATCTGAGCTTTATGTTGAGAAGATGCACTGCAGCATCATCTCTAAATTAGGGGCACTAAACCTACCAAAGGTCTACTGAAGAATTATCAGTCATATCCTGACTTCATCTGCAAGTTCCCAAGGCATTCATTTTCCCAGGTACTCTTGTAAATGCTTCACCTGGGGCATTGAATGCTTATCTCCTATCAAATACTCCACTGCAATCTAAGGAACCAGCTACACTCCACCTCTCCTTAGGAAGTCCAATTTGCAAACCAGTCCACTGGTTAAAGCACTCAGCACTCAGCCAGGTTCCTGTGCACAGCACCTGTGGGGAACACAGCCCACACCACCTTTGGTAAGTGTGATACACAGTTTCCAGCCAAACCCTGAAGTTCTAAAAGAATTTCAAGAGGCTTCCTTGCGCATTCCCCTCTAATTAGAGAGATGTGTGTTTGAACCATTTCATGCTGAGGAAGGTATTGAGCCTGGGTGTCTCGCTTCCTCAGAGAGTGCTCTGATCTCTAACAGGAATTGAGGGAACCACCTCTCCCTGCCTGAACATTAAAGGGAAGAGAGAGCTGGGTCAATTCTTTGAAGAAATAGTTACAGAAGACTGCTGTCAGGAGAGGATTCCAGATTTATGATCCCCAGTGCAACAAGGCACTTGCCCATTACTTGAGTGAAGCAGTGGGTGCCAGAGGAGGGAAAGGGTCACACTCCCAGGTGTCACCTTCTACCTGCTTCAGCTTGACATGGTCAAGAACAACAAGAAATTTAGATCAATATGAGGTGTGGTTAGGTTCTACTCAGAAGTCAGCCACTATCATCTATATATATTTTTATTACTGAAAATAGTCAGTTTTTCCATTTTGTACTATTTTCCCCTTCACCCTCTGCTATTCCCTGGCTTCAGTGTGATGCTGCTGCATCTTCAGTCAAGGGCTGCAGATCCAACTGTTGCCTGGTTCCCACAAAGACAGGTCCAATGCTGGGTGATTTGTTGCGTGATTTGTGGGTCACCAGTGTTTACAGTGGTAAGCAATATTATAGGTCTCGCATCTGAGGCAGTACCTTAATGTAAGGTGAAAAGTGCTCTAAGAATGATTTTCCTAAAAATTTATCTTCAGCAGGGGAGAATATAAGCATGTGATTAATCTTAAACACATTAGTAGTTCTAATGAAGTCAGTAGGGCTACTCATTGACATGAAATTAACACATGAAGTCTTCATAGGATGAGAGTATATATGTGAAGAAAATGGCTTTCTCATCCCATTTCACAGGCATCCAGGACCAGTTCTTGCTCTTGTGATGGCTTCGTCTCACATCAGCTGCTCAGCCAACCTTTTACTTTCCAGCTGGTCTGCTTAGACCCTTCTATAATGTCTTGTGCTCTCCCTCCACACATGCTCAAGGTGCCAAAAGAGTCCTTTTTAATTTCTACATTGGTAACATATTTCTTCCAAAAGACATGTTCAGAGAGATTTTTAATAATTCTTGACATTGACATAAAAACAGATGAAGAAAAAGCAGCAACCTAGTTAATTCATGCTAACTGAGGTCAGAAGTAAGAAAGGGGCAGGTGAGTTCAGACTTCTGTGGGCCACTCTCTAGCATCTTTGCTTTATGAGTCTGGATATTTTTGATTTTATTTATGGACTAATCTTTACCAATATAAGCAGTATTGGCTCCTCAAGGACATAGCTGCTACTCACATGAAACTTAACTGCTGTTTAATACAATCTGGGGTGGTTAGAGGGAGAGTGGGAGATGTACAGGAATGTCTCTTCATTGTGTTACTTAGCTCTGAGCATATAAAGCAGGGGCTTAAGGAAAACAAAGAGAATGTAGAAATCAGGAGAAATGAAGAAAGTGAAAGCAAACAAAAGCAGCTGAGATGCAGAAAATCTGAAAAAGGCACAGTATCATAAAAGGTGGATGGAAAAATGACTTAATATTATTGCCTGCCTTAAATCTTCCACCACCATGGTGATTGCTATAAATCCCATCCTTGGAGTCTAACAGCATTGTTTCATCTATAAGGAACATTGATGCCTATTACCATGAATTCTGCTCCTTCATGCTGGAATTCTGGCTGTTGCACAACCAGGCCTTGCACTTTGTCAAGTGGCCAGAGACTTTCCTAATACAAAGAAAAAAACTGTGCTATGAATGATGGAAGCATTGAAAAATTATCAGCATTGTTAGAAATGTTAGAACATTTCTAGCAATGAAAAATAAGATCTATATTTATATCCCAGTCATATAAGTGAGCAGTTTCTGCCATTTTTGACTGATTTTGCAGAGATAATATAATTCTGAGATCTAGATAGCTAGATGATAGATGATAGATAGATAGATGTATATAAAGATTTTCATTGGCAAATTAATAAATTTTGAAGTTGTTACATAATCTACTTAGAAATTTTTTAAAAAGTATTTTGGAAAAGCGGTGTGAAAAATTAACAATAGTGTGAAAATTGTCTGGAAAAGGTACATATGGGCTTTTAGTCACAATCTGGTAAGTAAAGATACTTCTCCAGCTGTCAACTGTTCCTTAGCTAATTTTCAAAAGTCTTTGCAATACATAAAATTGCGTGTTAAAAGTTCCCATTCCTGGGCTGCAGCAACATCTCTCCTTGAAAATTGCATTACTTATTCATGTCTATCTTATCACAATAAAGAAGGAAAAGTAGATGGTCATAATAATATAATTTTAAGAGAGGAATTATTTGTTTCTATTACGGCGACACTGTTTTCTTTTGAATTGGTTTGAGCAAAAGGCAGCAACAAGACTACTTACACGGTAAAGAGTCACCTACCTATGTTTATTTTCTTTTCAAAACCCTTTATTTTTCAATTTTACAAACAGCTTAAAACTATTTTAGACACATAAGTTAACAATATTGACAAATAAAATATCATTATGATGTACTCACCTACAAATCTCTCTTTATCAGTTTCTGTAATGTCCCACATTTCAACCATTTCTTTGCAGGATTAGAGTGCAGAATGGATATCATTCAAATATATGAAGAGCATAAATGTTCTCAAGGAACATACGGATCTCACTGTGGCAAAGACTGCAATGTTTATATACTCCTTACATTAATTTGAATCACACCATTAAGATGCACCTCTACTTCACAATTAGTGGAACAATACAAAAAAACTAGAACTAAAGAGGACTCAAGCTGATAATGAAAAAAACCCCAGAACTTCTGGAGAGGTAACAAATAGAGCCAAAATGTGCTTGCTGTTAGGATTTCATGTTTTCCATTTACAGTGTTTCCTAAGACATTGTCCACATTGAGAAATGATAGCAATCGCTGAAGCCCATTGTATCACTGTCTCCAGATTTCAGCACTGTTCCCCTGAAAATGTTATTAGGTCTGAAAGTGCATAAATGGACTAAAAAAATGGAATTCAGTGTTTTTAAAAATAAATAGAAAAGTTTTATCATTATGGTGTACAGTAAATAAATAAGAACAAGATCCAGTTGTCACAGATTCTACACCTGTATATAACAAGACTCCAAACTTTACCTGAAGTTGGACTTCATATCTAATTCTCCATCAAAAAGGTCGTTTTCATTTTCAATTTAGTTTCAATCAGGTGAGAACACACACATTTTCGGTGAACATCAACTTGGATTTCATCACATTGGTTTCACACATGTGCACAGGTTTTCAGCTGAGCTCACACGGACACAGTAGCAGATAAGCTTAGCCCTGAGATCAACAAGAGAAAATTCATGTCAAGTATTACAGGATAACCAAAGGAAGCAGCTCTCAGATTTATCACTATACCACTGTGTACCAAAAATGGGATTGAAAGGGTGCTGTGGGTCCAGTCACTTTGGGAGCAGAATGGAATACTCTGCTCTTTGCGCTCAATTAGAAAAAAATCATTTTTCAAATGAATTGCTTTTCCACAGTATTCTTGAGGACTGAGACAGAGGCAATGAAATATTCACAGAAATGCAGACAACTTGTGAAAAGACTTTTTCTTTAGGATCCTGCAGTCTGCTTTGAAAAGGAGCAAGAAATGTAAACCATGCTATTGTGTGGTTCCTGTGTAAATTAGCTCTATGGGAATCCAAAATAGAGCAGATTTATGCTAACAACAGGCTGAGGGAGATTACTTGCAAACAACAAAGGCAGCCTGGCCAGCAGTTTAGGCCTTCTCTTGTTAAGAAAATTTTCCCATCTGTAGCTAAATCAATTAGTTATACCAGTGCAAACCCCTGATAGAGACATGCTGCACCAGCATGAATTGGGGCTTAAAGCCATTTAGGTTAATTCAATAAATCCTTGTCAGCATTGCTTTGAAGCAAAGGATACCATAGAAGCAAAAGTTTATTTGGGGTAAAGAGACTGACTGACATGTAGGTAGGTATCAAGCTGTCATTCTTCTGGCTACAAGCATGTGCAGCTGAGTGAATATATGTGGCAGGTTGGATTTGGATCTCATCTCAAGCCTATGTAATGAAGAATGATGCTTTTTCCCTTTCAGCCTTTTCTATTCAATAACTGGTCTTTAACTAATTTTCAAATGCTTTAATCATGAGATGCAACAGGACAATTACACACACTGACCCTCAGTGCCCTACACCTCCAGGAATTACACCAGACTGTCATCTTCCTCTTCAGCTCTCTCTGCCCAGCCCTCCCCATTTCCATGTGCCATGGTCTACCACTTTCTTTCTCATCTGCAGGAGCACAGTGTCTGAGGAAATTGTCTGGGACTGCAATCCCCAGAAATGCTATGTGAGTTAATAGCTTGCATATTGAGAGGTGCGCTCTGGGGAGGTCATCAACACTGCTACAAGAAGAAAGAGCAGCTACAACAAGGCATGCTGCTCTCTCCCCCTCATTAGTGCTGACACTGGTCACTGGCTGGGGCTGGGAGAGAGGCAGGCAGGGTGTCAGAATCAGATCAAGAGATCTCATTTTCTCCAAGCTCCATTGTTCTTCCTTCCCAGCTGTAGAAGAGAGTTTGTTTAAATTGACTGCTTGTCCAGATTTTCTAAACACCTGATGTTCTAGGGAAAAAAAATAATTTAGAACTTCACAGATTATACAAAATTATTGCATGAATATTTACTTGTATCCTCTATAAACCATAAATTAAATGTTTTATCTGGTTCGCACAAAGTCAGTTATTGTTCCCTGCACTTTATAAAACACTGCAGAATAATGTAAGTATTTGAAAACAAAACACTGTTCTAAATTCTTAAAGCACAAATGCTCTTGTTAGGTACTTGTCACAGGCCAGTCCTCTGCATATTGCCTACATGAGATACTTGCTACTGACCAGGAACATAGGACTGAAAGTCTCCTAAGACACCATTGATGTCCCTGCTATTACAGGCTTCGTATCAAACAATTTTTCATAGCAAATCAATCTCCAGTCTGACAATAATAGATTTCTTTCCCATCAGAGAGTTCTGGAATAGAGCTCCCCCACTTACTGACCTGGCACCTCTTCCTCTTTGCATTAATCTTTCTCGAGCATGTTTTACCAGGCCTGTATACACCAACCCCCATTACATGGACTCCATATATGCACTGACATTTTGCAATTACTTCACCTCAAACAGCTTCCAACCTCTTTTCCTCACGTACTTTACAAAGTGTTCCCGTTGAGTGATCCTGCTGCATCACTATCAGAGAGAAGGCAATAATCTGTGGTGCAGAGACAGGAATGTGTGCCTTGTGAGAGATGGGGAAAGAGGGACACAAAGAGGATTTACTGACAAAAAAAAAAAAACCACACAGAAGGAATTTCATTTTCCTACCACCTATGGCCAGAAGTTCTTGCAGAACAGTCCTTGGCAGAAGTTCTTGTTGGGCTGTGACTGCATGACCTTGAACTTTGTGCTATTAAATTTCATCCATTTCTTTTTACTTCAATCCTTAGTTACCCATCTCATTCACATGATATTTTGGTCCTCCTCTACATAGGCAGTACCACCCAGCATTGTGTCACCAGCATAATTTTTAGTTTTTAGTTTTGGTCCTCAGTTTAGAAGTAAAAATACTAAAAAAATGCAGAGTCTTATTGTTTTTTTAGCCACATAACCTTCCAGAAGTAACCTCACTCCTGCCTGCCACTACCTCTTCCACACTCAGCAGGGACACGCTCACTTCAGTCAATTTTACCCCTCTTGTATAAACTCGGCTCCTTCCTCTAGTTTGACTGATCATTAGTCAGTGAGAATGCAGAAAAAAAAATTAGTTGGATAGCTACTAGTTGCTAGATTGATCTTAATAATACACAGTTTTTGAACAGCTTTTAAAGTAAAAACAATTGATGGAGAAGACATAAATATATTTATGAAGAGATGAAATGCAGCTTCAGCCAAGGGAGATTGTTCCAAATTGATTTGACACTGCTCTTCAGTGGAATTTTTTTTTTTTTTCAGGAAAAGAACCCCAAACAATCAAGGTCATTGGTCTGGGCTTCAGTAAAAGGAGAGTTTAGGCAGGGAAAGGGCAGAGAGAGTTAGCGTAACTTCATACCAGTTAAAAATAACTGTTGGGACTGAGAGTGACTGCTTGGTTGAGTGATGCCATTTACCACAGCTTTAAATTACTGTGGAATTGTTTAGGCATTAGTTAACTGTCTGCCATGAACCTCATGATGGATCTCTTAAGTCAGGGTTAAGGAATGGTTTATCATAGCCTGGTTAATGGTTATACAAGCTGTTCTTCATGTCTGATCAGTTTTTATCTTTCCATTATTGTAATTGTGTGATAATTAACTTAATTCCTTTACTTCCTTTTTTTAATTTTTTTTTTTAATTTATGTATTTTGTGATTTCAGGACAAGCAGGTTTTTTCCTAGGAAAACCTCTTCTATTACAGAGCATTCCACCATGCCAATCAATTGGCTGCTTCTGTAGAGCTTATACACTCAATTTTTCAACCCAAAAATAATGTATACTTAAACTTTTCCACTGGAATAAAGTACAATGACAGAATAGAGGCAGCGCTTGATTGATTGGATTTACCAAGCAGCAATGAACAGTTAGAACAATATACCACTGAATGTTAACTTAAAAGAGAGGACCCTAACTCAATGAAAGATAATCATATTTACTGAGACATTAAGCATTAAAGAAGATTGTATGAGACAACTATAAATAGTTATCAACACAAATATTCATAAATACAAAATAAACAACTGCTTCAGTGTAACAGGTAAGGCATTAAAAATGCTACAGCTGGTGTTTGGTATTTTTGGTAATGTTTTGCACTGTCAAGCTCTTAATAAACCACCAGGACCTTCTGTAATGCTGATATACTGCACTCTGCACTTCTAATCACTTTTTTAGGAAGTGCAGAACATGACACCCCCGCTGAGAAATATGAAAACAGAAATCACAGACCAGCAGAAATCACAAACTACCACAGATCTGTGTTTTACTGCATGAACCCATGCACAAACTCCAAGTTAGTTGCTTGGAAAAATAAGGAACAAAACATGGAAAAATGATTGTGTCCATGCTGAATATATATCATCACGAACTGAGATGTATTTCAGAACTGATGCCTAAAAATTACTTCCTATTACATAAACAAAGACATGAAGTCAGAAATAGGAAAGTTTTCATGGTTTAAGGTAGTTTCCTTATTTTATGCTAAGTGTAATTCTGGGAAACTGTCATCCAGAAAGTGAGGTACATTTCAAGACATCCATGGCCAAGAAAAATAAGGTCATATAGCAACAGGTGCAGAAAAGGGTCCCTGACATCATCAGGGAACTGGGATAAGACTGGGGTTATTAATTCTTGTCAGTGTACCAAAGTGAGGGCTTTATTTATTTATTTGTGGTAAAGCAACAACATATAGTAAAAAATCACACAGCACTATGAATTAAAAATGTAAATGAAACTTCCACCATATGTATACACAAACGGCAGCATCAATCCATCAAAAAAGAAGTTAAAAGATTTTAAGCCATCTCTCACTCCATGAAAAGCAGTTTCACCTCCTGTGAGCAGGTGTCAGATTTACTATCATGGGAAAGCAGAAAGAGCAAGTCTGTGAACATGAGCTGATACTCTTATTAATTTGGTGGGTTTTTAGTGCAAAATTCAGATTTAAAAAAATATAAATAAACACAAATTTCACCTGGTATGCATTTATCCGGAGGTAAAATTACATAGATAAGCTGCTTCCTCTTCTGCCCACTGAAAAAAAGTTCCAACAGTGAATCTTTAGTCTGGCAGCTCCTTCAGCTCAAGGATTTGAGCAGCCATTTGAGTGTTTTATAACAAGCTGCCTATAAGTGGTCCTAGCATGTGATGCTAAGCTGTGTGGGTCCAGGACGAGCACCAGCTGTATCATCCAGCTTGTACTGCATGGTGATAATCTGATGGCCCCAGTGCTCCCCTGGGAAGCAATACCAACAGGCCACTTCCACAAGCAGGCTATGAACTTGAACTATGATGTTGAGCAAGAAAATATTTCAAATAATTGTCATAGAAAATCACTGAACCTCAATTCTGCTGTAGCATGCAGGGTAAATTGCAGGAGCTATGCTTTTGCTATATAGCAAATTAGACAGGGTACAGCTCACTGTAATAGTTTTAGACAGACTCACAATGTACAACCAGCAGAAAGGGGAGATCCTCCCTAGACACACACCTCTTCTGTCTTGATGCTACTGGCTGTGTGTGGCTACCATTTACAACAGAGCTTGTCTGAACAGACTCAGCTCACTGGATCAAGAAAAAGACTAAGTAATGGAATTATCTGCCTCTTAGTTAGTGGATGAATCCACCCACAGGAAAGGCCAAACCCCACCTGACCTCGTGGAAGGGAGAGGTCAGGATGGATGCAGCTGGGTACAGAAGAGAGACAAAGAGATAGAAGAGAATGAGTGAGAGCCCTTTTGTAACCCTACATGGTTAGACTCTCATCTGTAGGCATCACTGCAGGCATTGCATTATGTAAAATCATAATTATTTACCTCAGACTACTAATACCAGTATTGAAAGAAATGCCTGGTTATATGAAAATCTACCACAGTATTAGGTGGAATTCAAGTAATCTTTTGGTCATTGGTTGAACTTTCAAGACTATTTTAAGAGAGCCTGTGAGGTCTGTAAATGTCAAGAGCTTTGGACTTCAAAACTCAGCAGATCTGAAAGCTAGACATCTGCAATACAGTTTGTTGCCTTATACTACCAAGGGAGAAACAAGTTCTATTTTTAGTTCACCTTGTGCAAGAAGTTAAGTCATTACAAAGATGAAAGAATTGGTCTGTACTAAAAATAGTATGCAAATGAGGCAATGCTTCCTACCAGCTTATCTTTTTCTTCCACACCCATAGCTATGGTCAGTAGCAAACACTTTTCCTGAAAATAGTCATGGCATAGACACAAGTATTGTTAGTGTTCTCTGCACACAAGAGGAGGAAAAAGGGAAAAAAAAACCCCAAATGACAAAGTAGTGTGCAATGGAAAATACAAATTACATATACATTTATTTAAATGAAAGATAAAATATATCTGCTTCTCCAAATAGTCTGTTGCTTTGTTCACCAAGGTCAAAATAAAAATTATGAAGAAAAATCTTTCTTTCAGCCATGAGAAAGAGTTCCTTGGTTTCCAGCACTTTATATCAAAACCAAATTAAATGCTTACATGTTGTCATGTGCTTTTTCTTGTCCCTTTCTACCTGAGGAGGAATAACCAGCAATATGGAATTTTCAACCTCAGCACTATTTTTACCCATTGACTGTCAATCTTTTAAAAGTGATTGAGAAAAAAAAAAAAGGCATATTTTTAGAGAAAATTAGTGTCAGGATGGAGAATAATTGTATTTAGCTTCATCTTGATTATACAAATTAGAATGGTCTTGTTACAAACATCTACTAATAAAACAGTGTTTGGCACAGAAATATTGACACATGCTTGACTATAGTTCTGCTGGCAGTGCCATTATAATAAGACACTAGGATACAATGCAAAAATGGAAAAGAACATTCAGCACAGGCAATTTCTGTTGTGTTGGTTGGCTGCTGAATAGCTGCTTTAGAGATTGACAGAACAAGATGGAGCTTTTCAACGGGACAAAGACTTAATTCAATAGAAAAGCAATACAATACAAAACAAAAAATGGAATTCTGTTCATTTACATGCAAGCTAGAAGTGGGAGAAAAAATATTCTTTTTTACTTTAATTTACAGCTTTACAGAGAAATTTTAGGTTTGCAATGTTTTTTCAAATTGCTATCATATTCTACTTTTTCTTTGAGATTCAGAATTTTGCCCACTTTATTTAGAGACCAAACAAACTTCCTGAAATGGTGAGCTGTTTCGTGCCCAAGCTTTATCAGTCCTCCTCCATTATTCTTTCCAAATTCAGCTGAGTCAAGAAATGAGTCACGGTTGTGTCATATGGCTCAGCTACTTCTAAGGACATCTCTGTTCCAGAAAGAAATGCAAACTGCCCTTGACATTCACAAGCCAAAGAGAATACTGAAATATGGAGAAGCTCTTCATCCCACCAGTGTTTCACTGAGAACACTTCCTGGAAAATCAGGATATACCTACACTGCAGAACTTCAGTTTTCTCCGTAGTTATCTATTCCTCTTGGGACTTTGTTTTAAATTTGTGATCTGGCACCTTGAATTATTTCTTCCAAAAGTTTGGCCATTCCTGTTCTCTGTTTTCTGACTTTAGTTATTTAGCAGATTCTGTGTACTAATGAAACAATTGAATTTTGTCTCTGATATCAACAGCAAAGGAGTCAGGCCTTCAATGAAGTGAACCACTCTAAACTCACTTGCTTCAGTTGTCACCGGTGCTGATACATGTAATGATGAGTTAGAGTAGAAGAAGGATTGAAATAAGTAAGGGAAAGAAATATACAGAAAATTATGTATTTCTAGGACTAGGAAGCAGACAATTTTCATTTTCAATGAGAGCATCAGGAAAGAAATGGATGTTGTCACTGGAATAAATGCAGTGCATAGCCCCTCACAAGGTTTCAGGTCTTTGTGAGACAGATCTGCATGATCAAATAGAGTACCTCAGTGATTTTCCAGGTATAAACCTATGCCCTTCACACTTGCATTCAAGCTTACATCATTATCAAAAGAGATAAGGCAGCAGCAAAGGAAACAGGATTAACCATGAAAGTCATTAGGTTTTAAATTACTGAAGTAAATAAACTTCCCGCACTGTGACCCAGAATATCTAACTTTTCCTTTAAAAACTGTTAACACAGAAAACTTATCAGTCATTTTAATACTTTCTTCCATCAGGCCTAGAGTAAATACCAAGTGCAACAGCCTGGTGCCTACAGCTCTGATACAGAGACTCATTCACATACATATATTTATATATATAAAAATTTGCACAGTTGTCACTGTGTCATTGCATTCAGTCTGGAGGAAAAGAGCAGTAGCCCATTCCATGGGAAAAAGGAGGAATAGCGTGCTGCAGTGACCAGAACGATCAAGGATGAATCTGCACCCTTGCACTAGAGCATTTCTCACCAACACTCCTACCCACCACCAGCGCCTCATTGTGTGACAAGACGCACAAGGACTCACACCCAAAATACAACTAACACCCAGGGGTCCCTACCCCCTTCATGTCACACAGCCTGGTACATCTGAGTTGTTTTGCATCATCAAATAGCCTCATGTCCCGGGATTCCAGTTCAGAGACATAAGAAGGCATAGTGAGTGTGACCAGCCCTTTCCTTCATGTCCAGCATGTACTTGCAGGTGCTCTCTGGTTTCTGATTTCAGATGAGTCAATCTTTTCCTGCATGAGCATTCCTTGAGCTCAAGAGCATAACATTCATTCTCTCACTGCCACTGCTATATTAGTACAATGCTGCTGTATTTCCATTTTTATTTCTATCTCCTTTGGGCCTTCAGTTCCCTGCAAGCATATGAAAACATTAAGAATGATAAAGCTTAGTTCTTATACATCATTTTCCGTGTTTAAGCATAGAAACTAATGATGCTGTAAGTCCCTACAACAGTGCTTTTTAGAGAGTAGTAAGGCAAGAACACCTTATTGGAGAACCAAGAAGGTGTGAAATGACATTTAGTTAAGAGACTGTAGTGTAGATTAAAGAGACATTAAAGTGCTGGTTTTCAGCTAAGAGCAGAATCTAAATTAAAATCCCAAGTTTGCAGGGGAGAAAACAGCAGTAATTTGATATATATAAGTGTAACTATAAAACCAATCTACTAGGTACTTAGAGCAACACTGCAGTCAAGCCAATAGTTGGAACATGGCAGAAGGCATAAAACACCTAGCATTTATATTGTGAACTTGGTTAAGAAATGAACTCAAATGTTTTTTTATGAAGCTCATCCAGTCACTTCATTGGATTCTACTGGTCTGCTATGATGTGCCTACAAGTTGGGTCTCTGGACCCATAAGCTTTCCTTTGTGCCTGGATTGCCTCCAGCCATCATTTCTGGGTCTAATTCATTCTACTAAATAGAACATTATGGGTTTCTTGCTTTACTTGTAAATAGGAGACAGTCTTACAAAAGAGAGCTCCAAAACTGATTAAAAACATCCCTTCCCATACCTTTGCTCTTGAGGGCCGTTTCACTTCTAGTCTACTGACTTCAAGTAACTGGAAGCAAATAGACAGTACTGACCACATGATTTTTATGTATTACACATAGACCAGGAGATATACAGTTTAATGAAAAACATGTGACATCTCCACACTCTTCTTCAGAATCCCAAAAGTCTTCCTGAACTTTGAGTTACAGGTTCCTCCTGCTGGAACACATTACCTAGATTGAGCCCTTTATATACCGTGCTTTATTTATTTCACTTTCTCCACTGTTACTGTTATTGAGGAAGTCCTTAACTAAATCTATCCTGTGTGACTCCCTGCTTCTTAAGCCTTTTTTTTTTTTTTGCTTGGCCCTGCCTTCATATTTTCTTTTTCTTTGTTTCAAGGGTTTCCTAGTCCTTAAAACTCTAATTGTCATCTGCAGACAACCTGAGAAAACCTGTTTTGCTGTGATGAACCCATTGCATGATTTTGTTTGGAGAAGAGTAATTTTTAGTAACAGTTTTAATGCTTCTATTTAAACCCACTATCCTGCCTCTTTGATCCCAAGGAGGAAGTAGAAAGGGTATCTAAAACAATGGTGTAAATATGTAGCAAGACCACAGTCCAGAACAGGATTTATAAATGAAGAGACAAATTCCCAAATGGAAGTAACATTATTAATCAGTGTGGTCATTCTGAAACAAGAGCTGCTCTGTAGTACTAGGTATTCAATTGTTTTCTTTCTCTGGATTTTTGTTCATTGACAACAATGATGATTAATAACAGTCTGGCCAATGGTGTACTTACACTCTGGAAGATTAAGTGCTACAACATCTAGCAAAAGAGAACAAAACAAAAACACAGACATATGGGTTGTTAAAATGGTATTTTTTTTCAACAGTTCTGATACTTTAACAAGAAATACATCCTCTGATTGTAATAGATAGTCAGATGGTTGAAACAATTAATCTGGGTTCCCTGTATAAAAATGAAAGAGCATGATGCACCAGAAATCATTAGGATTTAAAGCAAGTAGAACCTTTTCTGTTTCAGAATTGAAAGGATGAGGGTGTTTCTCAAGCTGCTAAAATAGCATGGGTTGTTAATACGGCTAAAGACAGTCATCAGCCTTCTTGTTCCCTCTAAGCTAAAATACACATTTCCTGCTTAGTTTCTGACAAAGTTCCATGAGTTTCTATTTTTCTGGGAACTTAAGATAACTCTTCTGGAACTCAATTTAATTTTGACATCCTATTCATCTTCCTGCTTATTTCCCATCACTGACCCTGATCTTATTAAAAAACCTCAGAGAATGTCAGCAACTGCAGGGTGGGGTTTTTTGACAAGTTACTCTGGAATGTGTTTAATGCCTTAAAATTGTCATTGATTGAAACTAGCAATTCTAAATGAGCAACTGAAAACTTATTCCCCTCCATTATTTATTTCTGTTTCTCCCCAGGCATATATTTGGCACTCCTGGGATGATTTCAAGACGGACAGCCCAATGCCCATTAGGGACACATCTTGCTTTATCCTAGTGTCTGATTTAGCCTCTTTCAGGTTATAAGATCAGTGGATGCTTCTGTGGCACAATGGACCAACTGGGCCCACTGAAAAGACTGAGCACAGCTCCTGTTCCATGGAATAAAGGCACCACAAAGAAACACAGAGCTGATCATACCTCTGCATATGTGAGTGCCCTGGGTTTAATATATAATATAAAACCTACTGAGGAGTGTCAGGACAGGAGAAGCTAAATGCAAATATCTAGACAGTGGTGTTTCCCTGTGGTAAAGTCATTCACCTTCTAGTGACCTACAGCTTGGACTTTTCAAGACTACTCTTGAGTTAAAAAACCTGGATGATTTCCTTACATGAGTTTTTCAAGTGCTTTCTGAACATATGCAAAATTTGGCAGTAACCACATGAACCTCCTGTGACCATGAAGTCCACAGTCTGTTCAGAGCATCCCAAAATTTCCTCTTTTTGTGTCTGAGATGTCCTAGACAGTAAGATTTTATGTCCTTTATTTTTGGTATTATATTACTCAGTGAATAATAATTTTCTACCTGTCTCCTCTTTCAATTTATTTTTTCTTTACATCCATCACATCTGTCCTCATTAGGTCTCCAGGCTGAACTGTTATTGCCCATTTTAGTAATTTTTCATACAGAAGTTGGTGGTCTCATCATCTTTTTTTTCCCCATCCTTTTTAATGCTGTGATGTACTTTTCAAAACTGAGGACAGAGAACTCTGTGTAATATTAAAGCTTAAACAATAGTTTAAACAATGATATAAAGAAGTTTGCTACTACTGTCTTCCTTTTAGTGCTTCCTGCCATCCATCTTATTTGTTCAGCCAGTACAGAGAATTGAGTTAACATTATGAATATAATGTCTGGATATTTTTTTGAAACACATGTCAAATTGCATTTATAAACTTCAAATATATCTGCAATTTTATTGCGGGTGGAATTGACTCTGTAGAATCCCTTGGCAACAGTCTGCCATTATTCTGGTCCTCCTTAAACTGAATAGCTTAAAATCCTCAGCAAATTTCTGTTAATTTCTAGAGCTTTTTATGCATATGCTATGAATCATAGGCAATTTTCTCTTTTTGCAACAGATTCACTTGTGAACTCTGCTTGTTTCTTATTTCTCTTTGTTTCTCAGTCTACAGAAGGACTATGAAATGCCTGTGAATGTAAGGATGGACTTAGGAAAGTCAAAGCTCACCTGGAGAGGATGAGTACAAGGGATATCAAGGGCAACAGGAGCTCCTAATGCTACATTCATAGTTAAAATAGTAAAAAGCTAAATGAGAAAAATGTAAGGTTTCCATCTTTTAAATACCCACTTTTAATTTTCACTTTCTGTTGGATTTTGCAGTTCAAGCAAGGTTTTTGAATATAGGTGCATCATAGGTTTCTGTGCTGGTTTACTGGTAGCAAAATTTTGAACTAGATCTTCGGGTAGTACATAGCTGCTTTTCTCCTCTGGGACGTCTGGCTTTCTCTCCACTAATCATTCATTACATCAAAAAACTTAACCTTGGCATCATATTGTGTCTGTGACATCTTAATTTACATCCTAATTTACTACTGAAGTATCCTGTCATAATAGCCTCTTGTATCTTGCTGTTTGTCACAATGAGGTATTATAACTTACCTGAACAGGTGGCTGATGTCAACAGGCAGTGCAGGCATTTTTCTGTGTAAGTGCAGAGTAAAAATCTGTACAAAATCCATACTATCTGTTGATATGCTTAAATTAATCAGAAAATTTAACTCTGAATGCAGTCACATGCTGTACCAATACTTGCTCTCCAGGAAAGGCTTTATTTTTCCTGCAGGCTTTGTCCCCTGACAACACATAGTTAGAGCACAAGTCTTATGAGGACCAGCTGAGGGATTTAGGTTTGTCTAGGCTGGAGAAAAGGAGGCTCAGTGGACACCTTATCACTCTCTACAACTACCTGAAATGAGGTTTTAGTCAGGTGGAGGTTGGCCTCTGCTCCCAGGTAACAGCATGAGAGGAAATGGCTTCAGATTGCACCAGGGGAGGTTTAGATTGGACATCAGACAAAATTGTTTCATGGAAAGGGTCACCAAGTATTGGAACAGGCTACCCAGGGAAGAGGTTGAGCCACCATTGCTGGAGGTAATTAAAAGACATGAAGGTGTGGCACTTGGGGAAATGTCTAGCAGTGGGCTTGGCAGTGTTTGGTTTACAGCTGGACCCGATGCTAAAGGCATTTTTCAATCTAAATGAGTCTATGATGCTAAAATTTAAATTATCATTCTTCCATAAAATTTGTGATATCCCAAATTCATGTTTGAAGCCACAAATGCCTCTGTTTTAGGCTTCTAGCACTGGTAAAGCAGTGACAGTCCTTAGTTCCATTGCCACTTTTCTGGGATCTATTTAAACAGGAAATTATTTGGTCACCTGACCTTCTATTAGCTGGCTTAATTTTTTCAGCTTTTAATACATTCTAGCTTTGACATTACAGCATCTCTATGATTTCAGCTGGAAGAACATATTCAGAAAACTGATTTGCTGCAACTTCTACAATTTTTTGTCTTTATTTAAAAAAATCACCAGTCATCTTTTTAATTTTTAATGTTATTTTACTGTTTTCATTTTGTTTTTAATGAAATCCTTTTTGCTTCCAAAATCTTAGTTATTCAGTGTATAAATGCAGAATGATAATATTTTTCACCAAAGGTGAGCCCATATGCTAGCATGGTTCCCAATTAGAAAAGAGAGAGCAGCTAACTTAGAAACACAGCTGCAGAGGAGTAACCATGTAGTATCTGTTTTCTCTTATTCAAAGAATGACATGCTGCAAAAAGTAGACTGAGGATGATAAACATTCAAAATAATGGAGAGACAAATAAAAAAAAAATAGCAAATACGCAATACTTACCTGTAAATTTCATACTGATTCCTTGTGGTTTTTATGTAGTCAAAATCCCCAAAAAGACTTTTTCAATAGCTTATTGAGTTTTTTGACAGGGCAGGAGTGTTTCGTCTGAAGTGCTGGTAGAAATGTGAGTTCTACTATTACAGCTTTATGGTTCTTTTGCCTTACAGAAGCCCAACCAAAATCGAGAAATGTCTCTAAATCATTCCTTAACTTCAATAAAGGTTTGCTTCCATTTTCTTTCTTACAATGTGCAAGAAATGCTTTTGTCTGGACTGCTTTTTCTATCCCGGATTTTCACTATATCTACCTTTGAACAGAATATTTTGGATCTGCATGAATTCCTACATTCTCTTCATAATTTGTACAGACTTTTCTCATGGTATTAGGTAGCAAATGCAAAAGCATCAGAGAGAACATCTTATTAAGAGCTAAACTTTAATCCTTTGTAAATAGTTAACTGCAGAGCTGTGTGTATTATTTTGACAGATACATATACTATGCCACAAAGCCACTGTTACTTGAAAAATAGCAACATTAATCCATCCCTCTGAATATTTCCCATATTATTTACAGCTTAATACAATACCCAAATGCATTCTGTGATGTAGGTCCATGCTGTAGCTAAGGTTTATTATTACAGATATACCACACAGGCATACCCCAGCTATCTTTCAGGTAGGGAAGTTTCAGCAAAAAATATGTGTGCAGGGGTTCAAGGAAACAAGTATCTGAGGATGTATTTTGACAGTAAAATGGCATTGATGTAGCTAGACTGCTAGGCAGACTCTGCAGTTAAAGGTAGACTGGATAGGTCATATCTTAATGTCAGTGCAGATAAACACTAAGAAATTAAAATAAAAGGGAGGAGAAAGAAGGATTAGCTAGTCTGGTAGCTTCTAATCTTTCTTTCTTTTTTTTTCTTTTCGCATTAGAGATGCATTGATTTTCAGAAATACCTGAGGACTGGCTTACAGGCTGCTAATGGCACCTGCCAACAAGCAATGACAAGAATTGCTTGTAAGGACCACCAAGAGCTTACAGACCAGCAGCTAAACAGAACTGCACACATGCTGAATCAGGAATTAGTCCAAGGTCTGGAGCTTCATCTTTAGACAATGCTTTCTATTCTTCATGTTTCTATCTCCTTCAAAGCTGTTAAAGGAAGCTTTTCCAACCCTTTTATTTCCTGTTACTTTTTCCTCTTGCAATGAAAATATTGGTCCTTTCAGCATGGGCAGCTGATTTGGTGTCCTTAAAGTGACTCATTGCATCAGAAGCTACCTCAGTAGTGCCATAGGATGCCAAAAAGGCATTCTCAAAGGCAAATATAGAATATCACTAAACGAGGAAAGGAGAGGCTTTGAAGGGACATAATCTGAAATACATTAAAGAACTTGTGCACATAGGTGATAAGAGGAAAAAGAGGGGCTCCCTCAGCTATCCTGTACCAGTCATTCCAATGATCCATTGTTTTGACCTCTCCTTTAAACATTTAGTGTATTAACAGTTGAGTTCTCTGGTTGTTTTGTTGGCTTTTTGGATAGGTTTGTGTGGGTAAACCCCAAAAAATGCTGCAAAAAATGCTGCATTATACAAAGACAGCTGAGTGCAAGCTACAACAAAGCTGAAAGAACTGGGAAGCTCAAAGGAAGTAATAAAATTGAATATTCCTCTTTTTTTAATATTCACAGGGTGGTCAAATAGAATGATATTCCACACACATAAATTCATTATTGAGGCAATGCCTTGATAAAACAAAACCACCTGATACTCGTATCTCTTTGGGAGCTTGGTATATACCATACTGTCACTTGAAATGTTGACATCAAGGACTTTAAAGACAGATTGATAGTCAAGGCAGGGACTTCTCTAAAAATTAGTGACTTTTCCTCCAAACCCTCTCTTTCCAAGTGTGACCTACAGCACTCATAAGAGCAGAACTCTGCTTTCTGCATGAAAATTTTATGAATCAGTTCTAAACTAACTCCTGCATTCATTTGGAAGTAGATACATAGACAGTGCTATACGGCTAACTCCAAGACTGAAATCCATGGATGGGAAAGGGTGTTGGTCAACAGAAAAATTCCTTAAAGGTCAGCTGAAATGTAGTTATGTGATGCAGACTTGTGACAGAAGTTAGCTGCTCTGATTTTGCGAGATTTTTCCAAATACGAATATTTATCACTAAAGGTTCTATTCTAAGCCCGTAAGGGCTTTCAGGTCAGAAGCTGTGGCTTTCCCTTTGGCCGGGGGGAAGAGAAAGGAGAAAAATGCCTGAAATGCATTATAGAAACATTAAAAGATGTATTATGAGGTATCATTAATAATTACTGTTTTGAGTGTTGGGAGTAAACACTTCTTTAAATGCTGCTAAACCCATATTTGCAGGATGTAATTCTGGTCTGATTTACACTATTCAACTCTTATTTAACAGAACAAAGTTACTGTCATGTACACAAGAGCAAAAGTGCAACTACCTCTTTATTCCCTAAAAAATGCTCCCTGCAGGGAGATACTTTCATAATAAAGCAAATTGGTATGTCCATTTGCATATGTATCATAGGTGATCTGTTTATCAAGAAATGAAAGAACATTTCTTTCCAATTTCTGTTTTCCTTGTGATTGATATTAATTAGGTTTTCTGCAAAGCACAGCTTATCTTGAACTGAACCCAAAGCACATGAATATGTTTCTGTGCGGTAAGATTTTCTTTTCTTGAAATGAAGAATGGGATGAAGATGCTTATCTGAGATCAAGCAGGCTTCAGGTAGAGTTTACATCAGCAGCACTTTGAAATTCATTGTTAGAGTATAGTTGACATCAATAAGGATGAGAATGGTACCCTGGATTGTGACTGCATTTATTAACTTATTTCCAGCAACTAAAAAGGGAAAGTTGTCACGTACCTCCAGTCATAGTCTTTTTTTCCTGATATGAAAGAGGCAAGTACGGCTCATAATGAAAATTAATGGAATCCCTGAGGAAAAAAAAGAAAGAAATCACTCTTAAAAATAAAAGCTTGTGAATTTGAGATCTAATGTTAGTAACAGTGTTGAACAGAAGCTCGCAGGGTAAGGGCTGAGAGTTTACTCCACTGCCCTCTTTGCCTCCTGTCTAAATGCCATGGAGAACTGTTCTAAAGGAATGCTCTGACCAGTCAGGGCTCAGGAGATCACCCTGATTGCACCAGCACAGATGCTGAATGCCATGTCCGTGCATCCCACTACCAAGCTACCATGTCCCATTTCTCAAATTGGAGCACCACACTATGATTTTTCTAGTACTTGATAGAGCCTGTTTATACCTAATATTATAGTAGAGTCTTATTCTGAGCCTTATGTTTTAAGAAGGTTCTAGGTACAGATACTAAATCTCTCTTTTCTGTAGTACAAGCCATTATCCTCTGATGGAGTATTATGAAATAGATCCAGTGACTTAATTCTCTTTTTACACCACACTGATGTAGGCTCTTTTCCCCTTCAGCTTCCCTCTAATCCCCTGCTTAGTGGTTCAGCAGCTCCCTTCACCCCTCACTGAGCTCGCTGTGCTCCCACAGCCCACCCAGCTATCACCCTCTTCTTCCCGTGCTCCTGTGCAAGCCTTGGTATTCTCAAATCACCTCTCTGCTAGAGCTTCACCGCTCCACCACTGGCAAAATAGTTTACACTACTCTGTTGCATACAAGTGCAGCTTATCCCGTAGTGACATGTTTAAATCCCAGGACAGTTAAACCCTTCAGTAGTGTGGTCATGTATGACATGTAACTAGATAGATGTATTACCCAGCAAGCATTTCTCCCGCTCCAGGATTCAGAGAGAAAAGCTTTTGCCAGCTTCAAACATCTTTGCTGTTCTACTTCGGCATCTCTTTTCCCCTTTCTCTTTTTAGCAGCATCCATTTCTTCCACATACCAGTATTTTCACCATCACTCTGCCAGTTATGGTAGTTACTAATTTCTTAATAAAAGAGAGTAGCTGCAAATTAGGGCTGCCATATGGCTTTTATTACTAGAGAATGAGCTTTTCCTGTTCCTTATTTTTATTGTACTGAAGAAATGCTGAAAAAAAGAAACAATATGGTTTGTGTATTTTTTTTGGTCACAGAGTCCCAGAAAGGGCCACTCCACTTTACAGCTGAAAGAAGTGATTTAGTTTCCATGCTAAATCACTCTTCAACTTCTCCTCAGCATAGACAGCCAATTGTGCCTAATCGTGTGTGGTAGTTCAGTGATATGGACTACTGTTCATTGGGGATTGAGCTGCTCATTTTAGTTAGGACCACAGATTGAACTCAAACCAAGGTCCCAAAGAATAAAGCATGTGTTTTATACATTAAGTCATTCCTCCTTTCTTACTTGGCCCGTGAAATGAATCAGGGAAAGATTATTTTCTGGGTAAATTGGTAGTAAAACCCTGATGCAGACAGTTCCACAATTTGATTGCAGCCTGACTTCCACTTATTGAATATCACATCAGGCAGTGGTTCAAGGGTTTCATATGACAGCTTTAAAATCCGCAAAGTTTTCAGAGGTACTTACTGCATTGTGATCAGGTCACAGATCTAAATGTCAGTATTGTATGCCTGATTTGCACATTTCAAAACGATTTAGTAATTTTTTCATTTTATCTGCATGCATGAAGTGATTTGGAATACAGAAACAATTTAGAATCATATTTAGTTTGTAACAGTTCAATTAACGTAAGTGCTGAAACATGCTTCTTTCTTAGTAACTAGTTTAATTGGTTACTATTGCAAGAATAGGTTTTGAAAGAATGCCTAAAAGGCCAGGGGCAAAGTAAAGCCCAATCTAGAGAATCCACATTCCTGCATAGGCAGGTATGAAAAAGAAATAGCAAACAGTCTTTGGGGTCACAGTGTAGTGTACGATTTCCAGTGGGAAAAGGAGCAGGAAATCGACCTTACAGTAACTGCTTTTCTTTGACATAGTTGCTAGCATAACCACAGATCCCTTTGGCTAATTTTATTGCTGTTTAATAAGAAAGAATGGTACAGCACAACAAGGTTGCAAAATCCTAATGGTTCGTTACGTAAATCATATATTTAAACCTTGATCTGAGCAATAAGTACAAAGATAAGGTAAAATAATATGGTAGTGTGATTTATAGGACATTACCATGTGCCAATGTCAGGAAGTGTTGGTCTAATTAATTTAAGGGAACATCTGCTTTTCTTTTGAAAGTCTGACTTTTATTTTGCTAGAGCCAGAGACCTATTTTTTTAAAGAATTTGCACTTCGAAGCTTTTTTTGCTTAGGTTTAAAAATAAAAAGGACGTGACTCTTCAGAGATAGTAAATCACCAGAACATTAATTCTCTTCTGTTACAGATGAATAAGGAAAAAAACTGTGTGGATTTTTGGTATCTCTCTATCACTGCAAAGGAGTGCCTGGGATTTTGGTGAGATTTTAAAACTTTATTTCTTTCTCTCACAGATCTGCATCATAGCTCAGTGCAATGAAATAATGAGTGTCTATGCTGGATTCTGGGCAGAAGAGAGGGCCTGAGGCTGCATTTCTGTATTTCCAACTCTTTCAGCCACAAGCTTTTTGCTGCAGTAATCCAGCTGCAGTTTGCTCAGAGCACTGACTGTGCCCACATTGGTACAAGGAAGGAGTGATGTCATTCCTCTCTCAGATACTGGGAAGGAGGAAGAAGAGTAATGTCCCTCTCTACAGGGTGGAGACTCTACATAGCAAAATTTCCTTGCTTCTTTATGAATGGGAAAGTTATTGAGTGTTATTCATTCAGCACACAGAGACTCATACATATGTTTATTAAATAAATGAGCATGTGTTCTCTCTCCACTTTAGGTAATGATAAACACAGCTACTGCCAGGGGCTGAGATAAGGTACACCACAAGAGCAGGTGCCATTACATCTGATTTCATCCATCCAAATTTTAGGTCTCTAAATCAGTCCCTGTCTTTCCTACAATTATTAATGAAGAGAAATCAGTACCTCAAGTGGCAACCATTCCCTCCTAACCATTGTAAAAGCTGATGGGCTATAAGAGTTGGGAAATGGCACAGAAAGTCCCTGACTGGGGGCAAGTCTTGGAACCCAACTAGACTAGTTCTTGTACAGCTAAGACTAGGTGAACTACAGCCAGTGTGCAGTGTACATTCTGGAAGTGTACAGGCTATATACTCTGCAAGTATATACCCAATCATTCCTTTAAATGAGAGTAAATCTTGGCAAAAAAAGGAACCAATATTGTTACCATAATCAAAATTAGGTGTACTCTAGGATTTCAGACAGCATGTTAATAGATGACAATGATGTAATCTTGTAAAGATGTGGTATAATAAATAATGCAGGACAAACTCAAATTTCTACTAAATAAGATTGGAAAATGAGGATTACATATTATGTATCCTTAATTCACTACCAAGACTGATAAATTCAATATATGGGAATTACAGTTTCTTAATTCAAGAAAATTAATTAAGAAACTTTATTGTGAATAGGTATTAGCCGTAAGTTGCATCTTGATGAATTTAACAGAAATAACAGTAACATAATTTCAGATATTGTTTTAAAGGATATTTCTCTTTTCATTCATTAAAGCAAAATTTGAGCTGACTCTCAAGGAAAAAAAACCCCTTTTTTTAAAAAATGAAAGTTTCCTTTTTTTGAAATTTTTCTTCTGTGGTAAGAGACAGGTTCAAGAAATCTGTTACTGGGCTGCCTTTAGGTGACCGTTTCGACCATAAGTCTGAGGGAAGTGGGGCTTCTGGTAACTGGAGCTGCAGAGCTGGGGAGGAGCAGAGATGGGCCCATGGGCTCATCAGCAATGGTGGGAGCTGCTTCTTGAGGAGACTTTGCATAACTGTCAACACAGATATACCCAAATACACAAGCTCACACTAAAAACTTTTATCTATCAATGGTATCAGTTCAGTTCCCAGCTCAAGGCACAAAATGAATCCAGAAGTCAACTGATTCAGGAGCAGTGACCTAAATTGGACCAGACTAAAAAATCTGTCCATTCTTCAAGAGAAATAACCCCATCTGTTCCATGAGAAGCTGCATTATGAGATGGATCAAAAGAGAAACATTAGATGACAGCAACAAAGTACCTGTAGATAAATCTAGGCAAATACCTGATGAATAAGAAACTCTTGTGACTCTACAGATGGAGATGGATGTCATACTGGAAACAAAAGGAGAGAGTGAGGAAGAAATGAGCACTGCAGGTTTTCTCAGCTTGTGGTCCAGGAACCTCTCAAGTTACTTTCACCAGAAATCTGGAGGATAATTAAGGAAAGTAAGTGTACATGTAGTGGGTTACATTTAGTGAAAGAAGAGCCCACACCTCCACTAAAAAATTCTTAGGGACTGAAAGTTGGCAAAAGCTAAATAACTGGTTTTAGTGAAATATGTTCCAGCAGTCTGCTTTCTCCCATAGCTGAACACAAGTTTTGATTGTGCTCCTTGGCCTAATACTTGGCCTTTGTTTTCTTATGTTAATCAGGAAGTTTAGTACAAATTAGTGTTATTGAAAAACAATTGCCATCCAAATTAAAATTCTGCCTTTTATTTTACACCAAACCTGACGGGCTGTTTTAGATAAATCTTGCATAAACTCAGCTATAGTGTTTATGACTAAATGGATTAATTTTTTTGGCAGAGTAGCCCTGTTTCTCCAATTGCATAATGCCAGTAGCAATTCATATCTATCAGACTATCCTCAAGGGTTATCTGGGGTTGTTCCTGAGAAAGGTATTAAGCACCTCCTTCCAGATTTGTTCTCCTTATTCAAGCTGGGAATGTTTTCAGGGTACAGATATATGCACATATATACACACATATGCATGTGTTTATACATACCTATGCATGTGTATATATATTTACATACTGTTAGTATGAGCCACTAGACACTACTAGTTTTATTTTTATTTACTTTGTTAGTTACCTCCATTTATATATCTGCAATTTACCTAGATATTATTGGAAGGGAGTACTGCACAATAAGGAAAATAAAAAGAGAGGGAAAGTAAAACAATATATGACTGTAAAAGGATGCAAAAAAAAATTCAGAAGAGGTTTTTAATTTCAGCTATCCAACCAAATGGGCTGGCTGGTGATTGCGCTTTGCCCCAGTACATAATTACTATGAAGTTCAATGAGGAGGCAGGAAAAGTCCTTTGTTACATATGCCCTAGGAAAGCATGTTTTAAAAAATTATATAAATTATGTCTTTTCAAAGTAATATGATGAAAATGATGATATTGTAACTCTGAAGACTTCTGATGAACACTTTATCCTCAAAGAGCACTTAATTCACAAAGGAACATCTCTCTAGCAAAGTTACCCAAAGCCTTGAAAAACAATATGAGCATTTGCAAAGATTTTGTAGTATCACCAGAGAGGTCTAAATATGTAGACTGCAAAGCATGAACATCTTTGGAACAAACTTGTCTTTGGATCTTAGATAAAGCACTTTCCCAGAGCCTGTTTTTTCAGTGATTTCATCAAGGAGGTGATTTCATCAAAAGCTGAAGGAAAGCTAGTGCAATGCTGAAGAGATAAAAACACAAGGAAGAAATTGTAAAGCTATTGAAGAGTGCAGCAGGGGTATCTTCAAATCTTTAAATACTTTTTTCCTTAATAATAGACAATCAGTAGAACTGAGCAATTATCTCCCTTTACAGATCTGAATAAAAAGATTTTTTAAATGGAAGTAGATATATCTTATTAAATAAATAGTATAGTGTCACATACTGTAAATGCAAAGTCAGACATCAACAGAAATGACATATGCTACTTACCCCTGAAGGGCCATGGTGCTACCACCCAAAAATAGACTTGGAATTTTCACTGCTGAGCCTTTATATGACACAGTACAAAACTTAGACTTTAGAGTAAGTGTTATTTAGTGTTAGTGTGGGTATCCTGGGCACTCCTGCTGAACCCAACATGCTTCCACCTTTTTCTTCAAAACTGTAGTGATTTAAGGTGACCTAGAAAGACTGTGGTGAGAAGCCATCTGGTATTGCTACATGTAACATGAACTATTTCAGTTTAGACAACATTATTGAAAAGTATCAAAGTGTGCTGTAATAAATAAACAATCAAACAAATAAATACATTCTTTAATACAGGAGCTGAAACAAATTCTTATGATGCCACGACTGTTAACTGAAGGGGTTGAAGGAGAACATTTACTGGTTTATGACCAGTGACTGGAAATGGCATTTAAAATACTGCAGCCAGCTATAAATTTAATCACAAAGTGAACATATGAAAATGAGGGGCAGGAACCAACCCCTTTTTCAGTTGTCAGATCTGGCCCTGTATAAATGAAGAAATGGGTTCATAGCAGTTTGTTAGCCAGAAGTACCTCTTACCAGTTCACATATCTTGGACTGGTTGATACACCATCCCAGATTTAAGGAAATGACAATTTCCTTCATGTTGGAGTAGTCCCTGATTATACCAGCATCATGCCAAGCTTGGGACTTGTTGGATCCCTAGGCCAGTTTCTGTTCCTGAGAAGAAGCCAAGATGGTGGGGAAGTGCTTTGGACTCTACAGTCTTGGGGACTAAGGATACCTGCAGAGCAACTTCAATGGATGCTACCTCAGTGTGAGTGAAAAACAGGCACTGCTGCTTTCCATCTTTCAGCTGGTCATGGGCTCATTGGGTTAAACTGAGGGTCTTATTCTGCCCATTACTAATAGTTCACAGAGCACACAAATCTGTTTCTAAATAACATCTTAAGGAACAATTATTTATTTTTCAGGCAGCCCTGTATTCAGTTACTGTAACAGCAAAGCTATAGAAAACTGGTTTGAAACAAATGATTAGAAATGCTCAAATTACCACAAGCTAAGCTGATACTGTGTATTTCCTACCAGTTTATGAACAACAGTGTGGGCACCAGCGAGCTGCCATGACCGCAGAGCCCAAGGCATTCCCTTTGAAGCCACTCATGATGGTTACCCAGTCAGGAAGGCTTTTTGCAATATTCTCAGCCAGAGCACAAGAGAAATCAGAACTTCTTGCTGGCCTGCAGGACAATTCTTCTGCAAAATAAGGATGTAGATATAGTCTATGGCCTATAGAGAGACAACTGTTATTTCAGTCTATGCAGTCTGTGTTTTATTGTTTGTAGGTGACAAATCCCAGATGAGGGTTCTACATGTATGTACATATTTTATATATCAGGGTAATGATATGTATGTGGGCATATATATAATCCTGCTTATCTGGTACGTATGCGGGCATATGCATATGTTGGCTGAAGAGCAGGCATGACAGATGTTTCTGAAGATTAAACACACCTTAAAAGATTAAATGTAAAACAAATCTTATAGCCCTTGTAAAGGAACCAAAGATCCGTATGATTTTAGTTTGACCAAAGGAATATTTTCCTTGGCATTACCTGACCCTGTGTGAGCAAAATGGAACAATGAAAATATTGCTCAATGTTTCTTTCTACACACAAGAAATAAATAGTTCCAAGGACCAGATACTGCCCTTGGCAGTACAATATAATAAAGACAGATATAACCAGGAGAGAGAGAAAACATCTTCTGTTCCTCCAAGAGCCACTTTAACAGGACTTGACAATACATTTTCCCACATTCAGAGGTGCTTGAATTTACAATATTATCTTTCTGTGGCAAAGGACATAAACTCTGGCACTGACCATACTCCTGCTACACTGTGACCTCATTATCATCAAAAGGTATGACTGATTCCTCTAGCTACTCCACTAACCAGCATAATAACAGACGCATTTCCATGTTCTCCATTACTCTGCATCTTTCAAAGAAATTCAGATTAGTGCCTTGTTAAACCCAACTTTTTTTCTATATCTTAAGCATTTTGGAGAGCTGAACACACTAATTTGTCTTGTAGAACTGTCCCACTCATTGTGGCAGAGGAAAAAACCCAACCCTAAATCTAAATAAGATTAATGAAATCCCTTAATTAATGTTACTATTAAAGAATAAGAATAGCATCTGTGTGTTAGATACAATAATCACAAATAAGTCAGAAGAATCTCCAGTCTTGTATTAAGATGTAAATCATCTATTTATTACTTTGTGTATAAATGTTCCATTGCTATTTGCACAATGATTAAGAGTAGTTTTCAGAAAATAAATCTTTTTCTTAATAGTGCAAAGAATGAGAAGGATGGAGAATAAATGGGAGTTTAAGGGGATGCTAAAGTTCTCCCATGAGCTTGGATGAGATTTATGTGCAATGTGAATAAAAAATGTATAGGACAGCACAGGATTCACTTTGCTGTTGGTTCCTATTCCATTTGTCTAGTCTAACTGTATTCTTTGCCTCCCAGAAATAGAGTGAGTCTGGCATTGTTGAGCAAGTGAGGGAATAAACTGCCAGTCAGCAGCTATTTGAGGCAGCTTAACCTCATCCAATCTCATCAGACCAAACACTGTGTAACAAGACCAGAGCCATGAGAGTAAAAGCATAAATGCTACCTGCAAAGCTGCTTCTGCTAGGAAGATGCATTCTAGGAGTCTTACTACAGAACACTTTTTATTGCTACGTGTATTCCATTTTTAAAGGAGTATGTAATTTCTTCAATTATATATCAGCTTCTGTATAATGTCAACAGCTTAGTAACAGGACAAGCAAGAGCTGGTGGGATTGTGATATATGTCTGACAGGGCTCTTCATGCACCTTCAGAGCTGTGAGGCTTCATGCTTGATGCTTGATGCCCATTCTCTTACCTACTCTCATCAAGATTTCCACATAAACCTCTCTACAGCTGCCCAGTTGCAAATACGCAAAGGTCCAAATCTGAAACTACTGACATCGTATTTGTTACACGAACAATATCTGGGGGCTAGGAAATAATACGAGTACTACTGAGCCATTATAGTGGATGATTCCACTGGGATTTTTTTTCCCACGTTTCCTGAGAGGATTGAGACACAGGTGCTTCTGCTTCCTGCCTGTGTTGTTTCCTCCTGGCCCCCATTTACCCATATTGTCTGACCATGTTAACCCACTTAAGCAAAGTTTGGTGGCAGGGTAGAAGCCTTCAGCATAGAGCCATCTAGCACAGCACATTTTAATTTAGGAAATCAAGGGAAGAGTCAGAGGCAGAAACACTTATTGCTGCCACAGAGCCACCTCAGATTATTACAGATCAGAGGATCCTCACAGGATAGTGCTGCAGTAAATGAGCCTATATATGATCTACCTCTCAAGGAACTACCTGTGGAAGAAAAATGATATTTTTTAGCCGCAGAATTATTCCAGCTGTTGACTGGGTGTAGAACAGCCATTCCATGGTGTCCACCACGGTTGTATGGCTGGTGCTGGCAAACTCCACTAGGCTCCTGGAAACCTACAAGTTCCTTGTTCTCCATGAAAAGAAAGATGTCATGGGCTGCTGCAGCTAGCTTTGCCATGTTGTAGCACAGAGATGCAAATCCAGGACTTTCAATCCTCTTCAGAGCAGGAGAAAGCCTATTGACTACCAAACCCCATGTCACCTAAGCCTAATCCTCCAGCACCTGCAATTTCCACAGCTTAGCTGACGAGCTTGATCAGCAGGGCCTTGGTATCAAACAGACAAAAATAGTAGAGATCCAACCTAGACAGTCAAATGACTCTGACTGAGACCAGGAAGGACTGGATGTTACTGCTTTGCCAGTGGTGCTGCTGGCTGTAGCCCCAAGAGCCCTGGGACAGCTGTGGCCAGGCACTTCTTGTTTTCCAGACAGGAGGAGAACAACAACTAGATCTTTTTCTCCCTAGGGTACAGAAGAGCTGTGTCTCTAGGTTTTAGAACAGAGCTCTTCTTCCTTAGACCACATGTAGTACAATACATGGCAAAACTTTGATTGCCTGCTCAGCCTTCCTAAGTCAGACAAACACAGGCAGGAATGCTCACCCCATACAGCAAGTGAACTCCTCACCTTGGAGGAAGGAACTGTATCCCAGCCTCCCACCAAGAGGTTGGACAGGTGTCAGCAAACAATGCCACTCATACAGTCTGCACACAGTGGGAGCCAAGTTCCTCCCTGAGTTTGCCAGCAGGTTGGCACAGACAACTATAAAGTTGAGACTGGAGATTCCTGAAGAAGTCATCACACTGTTTTCATCCAAAATGTCAGCATTGCAGAAGAGCAATGGCAGCACTTCAGCAGCACAGCGACGTTTTGTACCCTCTGGCACACAAGGTATGTAAATAAATGGGTTTCTGTCTAAATTCCATTGTGTGCAGATTTGTACCAAAGAATTGTTGTGATGTGCATCATTATGTCTCATTATGTGATTGCAAGTAACCTTTTGTATAGCAGACACAATCCACGTAACATGCTGTGTGACCAGTATACAAAGCAGGGCTCCTTCAGAAGGGCGAGTAATTAATCATTATTCAGCAACAGCACTCACCACTCCATACTTGCTGGCAGGAGAGTATAACCCAGGGAGGGCATGCTTAGCTATGACAATAAATTATTCATGCAATAGAAAACTAGTTAGTTGTGGTGCTGTTCCAGTAAATGGTTAATACAAGAAAGCACCATTAGTTTTTCAAATGTGGGGCTGATTTTTTACTTTTTTTTTAAATAAATTCACTTGCCAACACATTGCATAAACAAGCATAGGCCTGAGTTGCAAATGCAGTAGGAAAGAATTAGTGTAAGGCATCAATGTGTGTTTTTCATAATGCCAAAGTCAATAATCTGAGGATGAGAAGATCTCTTGAAGGTACAGTGCAGTAACTTTATGGCTGTAATAATTTTATTACTTTATCAAGTTCTAATTTAATAGAAAGTGAAACACAGATTGTCAAAAATAAACTGCAGCAAATATTTTTTATTTGATGAAAAGTCCTAAGAGAAATTTGCATATTCTGTTCTTTAGGACATGTTTTATTTCATACTTAGCTTTGGCTTTCATTTACATTACACCTGGTGGACAATTTATCATGACGCAAATAAGGCACATGAGATTATTTACATTTGATCATTGTCCACTATTTACACAAGCCAGGGTTAATGCAAAAGGCAGATGAGGGTTAGAGTTTAATCACTGATTTTGGAGAGGCTGGAATAGTACCTATTTTCTCTTCAGTTGCCTTTTCTCAGGGCAGCTCAGTTCCCCTCTACTAGCAAATAGCAGAAGTCAGTAGGCAAGCACAAATCTGTCATCTTGTACTTCACCATGAATGACTACAAAAGGTACATTTCATCTCAGATCTCACTGTTTACCAAACCTGTGAGTATAATTTTTTCAACTGAACCCATAAGTAATTCTTTAAAAATATTTCCTTTTATATGGGAGTATTTTTCTCCCATTAATTCCATTTGAATTAGGAAGAGCTTAATTCAAGAGGTCCAGTCACATCATAAGGATTATAGAATTTTCTATAAAAGAGAATCAGAAATGCCCTTGCAAAACCATTATTCCAGAAGACTATTGAAAGGAAGCTGCTATAATTCAAAGGAATCTCAAAAGCTAAACATGATTTGAGGAATAAGTTTCCAGCTACAGAATTAAGTATTTGTAACTTCACCAGAATTTGTCACTGAAAAAAAACACCTTTCACTTCACTTTGGGTTCATAGACTGCTAAGATTTTGGGTTGATATTGCTTGACAATAAAAGCATTATTAGAGGAATGAACACCAATCAAGTGCAACTTTTAAGATTTATATATGTATTTCAGCTAGTTTCTATACTTGTATTGCACATACACCAGCCGTTCAGCAGAGCACATCATGCAGCAAAGGATGAGCTGGCTTTCTCTTTTTCCCAGCAGAGCAGAGTAAGAAGAGCACAGCAACGGGAAGCAGAGGACATGCTTACTTCCTCTCATAGAGGATTTAATTTTCTTCTTTGCTGAGAAGACTAGTCTCCATTGCCCTGAAGTATTAACAAATATACCAGCTCCCAATGAAGACAGGCTGCCCTATATCTATCAATAGAATCTATATAGAATCTTTTCCCTTAGGGATTAATTCAACTTTTGATTCAATTTTTCTGAGCTTTAAATTATGATGTTACAAACCTCCAAGGAACTACTGTACTATTTGTGACCTTCTTTATTACTTTCTGCTGTTTGATAAAGTAGAGAAAATTGATTTATAGATTAGTTTGCTTGTGAGCATTGAATATCAATGGTAAGAATGTGATTCGCTGCAAAGCAGAAGTTGGCATTGGTTAAATATAGCAGTTTATTAATTAATGGTGAAGGACAATAGAATAACTGCACATTAATCTTCAATGAGATTATGGAAGTGCAATGTGAAATAATAGCGATGAATCAAGGCATCTTGCAAGAGGTGAATTTAAAGTTTTCAAAACATTTTCCACAAAGAATAATTTTGTCCATTAACTTCCACTTCTCTCCGCTAAACCTCTCTCTCTTCCCCTTAAGATGCGATAGCTGTTTTTGTGTTTTCTGTAAGCATTAAAGGTTAAAGGTGGTAGGAGAGGCAGTTTTCCAAATGGAGCCTAAAATTAGGTGTTGGTTTCTGTATTTGGAATCTTAGGCCTCAATCCAGGAGTCTATTTTTATTCAAAGCAGCCGAGCACTTGACTTCAATGGATCTAAAAACACTCATGCTTAAGTGCTTTGCTGAATCAGGACAGACTTAAGCACAAATGTAAATGCTGTGCTGAATTGGGGCTCTAAATATGTGGCTTGATTTTTAAAAGTGCTGAGAGACAGCAGGTCTAATTGAAGTTGATGGGAGCTGTGAGATGCTCAGCGTTTCTGAAAATCAGGCCACTCATTGAGGTGCCTGAATCTGATTTCAGGTGCTCAGCCTGCAGTATTCACCATGGGGAAGAATGGTGACCCAGGATAACAGGCAATGGAAAGCCCTGATTTTACGCAAGAAACCTTAATAATGTAAAAGGTGGAGATGGGAGGCAATAGTTTCCTGGAAATTTAATGTGGAGTGCTTTCTTTGGCAAGCATCAAAAATGCTATGCAAAAATATGAAATGAATAAACAAATGAAATTAGAAAGCCTAGTAACTGGAGAATTATTGGGCTAAATTCATGCCTTGTGGAACAGCACCAAGACTGATGAAATACATCAGGAATGATTTGGCCTACTACATTTTGAGCATTAATTCGATCAGGAGCAGTGAGTCAGCAATGCAAATTCCACAGAGTGAGGAACTTCACTCTACCACCCTTGTGAGAGCCAAGCAGAACAATCTGGATTAGTAAATGGTAAAAATGCAAAAGCTAAACATTTTTGCAAGTTATGGAGCATAAATTAAACAGCAATGTTAAGAACAGAGATGAGGTGGAGTCTGGTTGTTTTGAGAAAAGCAATTTTCTCAAGTGAATTCAGTAGTCCTTGCCTTAAAAGCACAGCCAGGCTGTCCAGCAGCTGCCCTGTGCTGCTCCTCAAATCGCAGCTGGGTCCCTGCCCAGGCAACATCCAACAAGAAGACTCAGTCACACGGTGTTGTGCTGCAAACCCCCAGAGAAGGCTGCTGTCACAGCAGCACAGACCTGCAGCCATAAAATGGCTACCTGCGAATGAACCTTGGGCAAACCAAAGCAATTCTTCCCCTATTTCTGTACATGTAAAGGAGAGCGGTGTGAATACCCCCTGCCATCCCCGGGCCTACCTGTTGCCTGCCCAGTGGCCACGCTGCTGTGGAAGCCCATATGCTGCACACTGTATCATCCTCAAAGGTGTCAGGAAAGCCATCTTGTCCAGCCACCTACCTGTCTGGTCCTCCTGAACTGTCTGCTGAGACAGAGGCTGGTCAAGGACTCTCATGACAGGCTTACTCCCAGTATAGGTGTTTATCATTTCAGGATGGAAGATACATTTTGCACTTCTCAGTCCCTACTACCTGCACTGGGATCCAGTGTGGCCAGATTGAAAAGTACTTACATTCCCCACCCCCTTCTAACTCAAACCAGCAACTCTTAAACTCCACCGAGAATTTTTTGAAAGTTTTCCTACATGGTTTATGGCATGGCTCTTCAACAGACCTGGGTACTCAAGACAGAAAGGCATATAGCACCTTTCTACCATTAAATATATTAAAATTGGTGATGCTGTGCCCTGTACGAAGTACAGTGATGCAGACATGCTCTGGCCGATAATCTAAAATAAATTACAACCACTAGAAAGAATAACAGAAAAGCCACTACACAACCAATTGTGGGGGAAAAAAAACCTGTCAATTGTAATAAAAATGAGAACCAGAAATGGATTTGAAACATTCGTTTCCCTTTATTTTCTCAGTGAGGCTGATGTGTACTGCACATTAAAAAAAAAGAAAAAAATCACAGGAATTTTCATACAATGAATTAAACCACAAAAGTACATGTAGAATCGGCAGGTGGAAGAAAGCCCAGCTTGGGCTTAACTACTATCTCACTGCCCCTGTTCAGCATAGTCCAACCTACAACTTTACATGTCCACCTACTGTACAAATCTTACAGTAGCTCCATCAGATCAGTGGTTAACATTATTGAAAATGTCTGTCACATAGGTACAAATTTAGAATCATCACATTATATTACATGGCTATTCTAGGTAATTTATAGATCAGATCTTATACTACAGTGACTGAAGTTCTCATTACAGCCATTAAAAAGGACACATAATCATTACCTACTGTAGGCTTACATCTTCAGGGATGAGAAGGAGGTGTGGTTGTTTTGTGTTTTGTTTGTTTTTTTCAACTGACCCAAGTATTATTACCCCAGAGGCACAAACTTTCCTCTCAGTGCTGCTCTTGGTCATGGCAGCCCAACTGCTTTTCAGAGTAGTTTAGCACAGATATTTTTCCTCAACTTTAGGTTCCCTCTGTTTGGATTAGTATTTAGATAATTTTCCATTCTGTAGGAATTACTCAGTTACAGCTCTAGGAAAGACCACAGTTTCTAAGTACCAGTTCTGTTACCTGTAGTGCGGATGTGCTACTTACCACAGCATGAAAGCAACAGTACAATCTTCATATAAAAGACACACAGAGCTATGCTGCAATTTGCCTCTGGTGACAATGTGGTACATGTGCTAATTTGAAATGTTCTTGGGGAAGAAAAAAAGAAAAGTAAACACCAAGTTTATATTTTAATGGATTTCCTACTAGAGTGTCTATGAAAGAGCCAAATAGCTTCATTCAGCAATCCTAGCTCTATTAATTTCATATATAATTTGTAAATCCATAGAGGAAAGCCATCTTCA
Source organism: Cettia cetti (assembly GCA_013401135.1). Lineage (NCBI taxonomy): Eukaryota > Metazoa > Chordata > Aves > Passeriformes > Sylviidae > Cettia > Cettia cetti. The sequence goes on from VZUI01076596.1 coordinate 55,964, forward strand.
AGATGAGAATGTTTGCCAGGATAGTGAAAAAAAAAAAAAAAATTGACTCATGTCATTATGCCTGCTTAGTGAAAAATAAATAATGCCCCCACACAAGCCCCACACCAATTTATTAATGTCAGCAATCTAGGGCAAAAGAGAACACTTTAAAGTTTAATCACAGAAATGTAAAGGCAAAATAGGTAATGCATCTGGTCCTTGAACACATAATATGATATACTAAATATTGATTTCTTAAAAATAATTTATTGCTTTTAATAGTTTTCTTTACAACAGAAGATACTCAAAATCCAGAAAGGAAAATTGTAAACTTTTAGTTTGGCATTCACACAAAGTTAAAATACCTGCATTTTTAACCTACAGAGCAACAACAAGAATTATGCAGAGTAAAGGATGTTACATTTGTAACACAGAACCTCCAGAAAAGTTCTTTTCTTTTTTTTTTTTTTTGTTTTATTGCTATCTATCTACTGAGAAATAAGAAGCCAAAAAATCAAGCAAGCATCCGACAGGACAGACAGTGGAATCTCTCAGAACACAATATGCTGGTGATAAAATGAATGCAGCCATCAAAATCAACTGCACTGGTATGGGGGTAGAATCAGTTTCCTAAGATTTGGAGTGGGAAGGTAGATTAAATAGTTAGGTGCGCCATACCTTTAAGAGGAGTCATGAATGCCAAAGAGTAATAGAATAACAAATCTATACATTCACAAGCAAATTCCAAACTTTGCTGATTCAGTAGAGACTCCGAGTTCAGATGAAATTCTGATGCTCAGAATAGCAGTAGTTTATACTCTTGTGGTTTTTTTCTTTCCTGAAATTTCTATTTAATTTAACAGAAGCAATGTAATCAGCAACAATATCATGGGCACATCTGAGGCCATGCTAGTGCATAGTAAAAAAAAGGAAAAAACCCAAAACCAACCCACTGCTTCTGCAAAAGCGGAATTTCCAAACAAAGCAGTTGCTTACTCCAAACTGACAACCATCATGCATCCTAGGTATAAAATTTCCACTGGCCTTTTTATTCTTTTAGTCATCTCATAATTTATAATAAATAGGATAATTATAACTGATAAATATGTCTCTTTAGTAAACAAAGGAATGAAGGATTGGTATTTATACAGGATGCATAACTGTAAAAAATATAGATAAATACCATCGTTAAACTCTGCCAATGAAAAGATTACTGGCTTCAAGAACAGTGTTTAGACACAGAATTACTGTAAAAATCATACTGTACTTAGAACCTCAGCATATTTTTATCAAACTAAAATCACAAAAATTAAAACAAAATAGCATTTTAAAAAGATTTTTGACCTCTAGATCCAAAACTACTGTTGATACATAAAATAAAAACATTTTTAATGATTACCCATTTGAGAGACTTTACATAAAATTATGATATTTTCTAGAAAAATTTAGATGAGAAAATTTCATTCCCCTAACAAATTCAGTGTATAAAACTGCAAAAGAAAACCAAGCAATGAGAAAAATGTGGAAAAATACTGCAGAAGGTGGTTAATATCTTCTGGGCTAGGACAATTCTTGACAAAATTCTTATATAAGCTCACCAAAGAAGGGATGAATGTGTATAATGCATTTTTGCACTCAGACACACACGCACACATATGCACACTCACACACTCACCCACACGCTTTTCTCTTTTTTTACAATCAAATATATATAAGCCTAAGTTCAGCTTTCTACATATGTTAGTGTACAATAATTGTTTCACCTCATATAATTACATTTGAGTATTCTTGATTAAGAAAAATTCAGCAGTTTTTGAAAAGAAGGCTGCATTTACAGTGCATAGCTGTAACAAAAAAAACCATCGTCATACAGTATGTACATAAATAAAAATACTCCATTTAACATTTGTAAATACTCAACTACTTTAGAGAATGTAGCAAATAAACTATCTGTGCACACACCCAGATAGTTATATCCAACTCTCATCAATAATGTAACACCACGTCCGCTCATTAGAATAAATCGCTGAACAAGCTGCACATTTGACCATTAACAAGGCTTTGAAAATTCTGCTGCGGAAGATCAATGTTGTAGACATTTACATGGGTGTCAGAATTAAAAGATGAAACTTCAAAATGTTAGGGAAGCTTGAGCCTTTTAATTTTCTTTTCTGCAAAAAAACCCCCACAAAAAAACCCAAAAAACAAACCAACCAAAAAAAGAACAATCTTAAAACAAAGCTAAGACAGACTGCAGGCTTCTGGGACCTGTGGTTGCTTCTGGATTGTCATATTTTCATTGTGTTGTGAGAAGAAGCTTCTTTAAAAAAAAAAAAAATGCAATGTCTGATCCCCAGACATCAGCAGCCATAGTTCTCACACTGGGGTTTTTTTCTGATTGTTTTTGTTCTTTTTTGTTAAAATGCAGTATGTACAGATTTTGCAGTTCATTGTTGTACGTGTATCTCTGTGGAACTGCTGCCATGTCTCGTGATTTGCATTGAACTCGCAAGGAACGCCCGGCTCCCCCGCCACCGCTCACCCGCAAAAGCGCAGCTGACACCCATGGACACGCTTGTGCTTACTGGACAGCATCCTGCCCCTCCGTTCCTCAAGCAGCTGTGTTCATGTAAACCATGGTTTTGAACAGAGTGTAAAGTAGGAGAAATTCCTAAGTATGACTTTTTAGTTGTCCATTATTGAAGGACGTGATGTCCGTGAGGTATTCGCCATCCCTCTGTTTTCCTCGGATGACATGCTTGTTACCTACGCAGGCTCCGCTGTGCCTCTTTAAGTAAACTATCAAAATCCATGGAGTCATACTTGCTTTTAGTGGAAGCAGGATCAAAATCATCTGAGTTTGAATCTGAAACCCAAAGGATGCAAGTTTAGGTAAGAGGAAGAACTACTTATTTTCTCTGTATATTGGCACAAACAAGGCAGTGAAGAAACAATCCTCTTACAACCACAACTTTATGGGATGGTAAAAGCATAGAAATTACCATCACACAAGCTTTAGGCATTCCTGGTAAGAAACAGCACTTAACAAAAGCAGTACACATCATCAGCAGTGGGGAAGAACCATTAATTGCATATACATTTAGAGCAGGTTAACTCAAAACAGTTTCCTCAAGGACTTGAGCACCAAGACACTCAAGTATAGGTCTCAAAGCAGTCCAGATAATCTTGACAGAAGCCTCAACCAAAACTCCACCTTTGTCTTGCAACTGGTGTTTCGTAACATGTCCAAGACTTGATTCTCCTGAGAAAGGTTCTGAAGACAGCTAGGGCAGCCTGTGAGCAGCATACAGAGGAAACAGCTGCTGCTCAATGCCTTGCCTTGGGGTCTTGTGGAAGTCTCTACACCTGCCAGAATCTCTGGTTTTGTTTCAGTTAATCTTTGAGTTTGCTTGTTTAGAACGTGAGCAATTCTGTGCAGGGCCTCTACATGGCTGCATGAGCAGTTTCAGGTGGGCTCCTCAGCTTCCTGCATCACATGTGATAAGCCACAGCAGCAACAACAGCCCAGCTCCTGTGGCCTGGGATACCTGTTCCAGTTTTGTCAGTTGCTCAGACATGGATTTCAGTCCATTCTCAGCACAGAGGAGGGGTTTTACGTTTGTGGCCACACAGCTCCAGTACAACTACTGACATGGCTGCAAGCAACGAATTTCCTTTTGGAGTCAACCCTGCTTAACACTGACTCTCACCAGTTCCTGTATCACTGCTCATTTATGAGAGTGCCCTTTTCTTGCCATTTCTTGAGTTGAATTAATCAGAACTCCCCATCTACCACTTTAAGACACACTGCGCATTAAATGTTCATTACAAGTTCTGTTAAGACAGTATCTTCTCACAGAGGAGAGGTGTTAAACTTCTGACTACTGTTTTCAAGTGTTTTCTTTCTTCTGTACTCAACCCAAAGCTGATTAATTCTCTCTGTCCTGGTACCAGCTCATGAATTTTAAAGTTCATCCTGCCATTTCCTTATGTTGTTCTATCAGATACTCTGCAAAATACAGGGAATGCAGTCTGAAGTACAGAAGCTCAAGCTGTCAGCAGGACGAAGTGAAAACAGTCTGCTCAGAGATACGCTGGGAATCCCACTCACAATGGAGAAAGCTGACAGGGAATACTCCCAGAGATGAATTATGTTCAAGAGGGTTCCCTTCAGACAACTTACTTTAAACCCCAGATTTTCTGAGATACAGAGATGACCTTGGCTTCCATTGCTGAAGATAAGTCAAATCAAGGCAAGACTTCACCCTGGTTTTGCTGTGTTTATCAGCCTACATTTCAACAAATGCCTTTCTACCTTTTATATTTTCTACATCAACCCTGTATCTCTTCAGCAGTCAATTGCCTTTTCTTAGCTTTACATTATCTGTTTAGCCACTGAAGTGAATTATAACATATTCATTGTGAACAATGCATATCATCTTTATAATTTATTTTGAAAAGACATCAATTGGTTAGAAAAAATATATCTATATTCACTTCCTACATCGTACAAAGCCAAGGGCAGCACATACAAGATTTCATTAGCACTGTGTTACAGGGTTACGAGAGATTTTAATGACTGTGGTCATTTATTCATAAAAAAATCCACAATATCTGATTAATATAGATCCAACAGCAAAATGTGCCTTGCTATGTTATTCAGAAAAGTATTTTCCATGCCTTTAGTCTATTTATATAGGTATTAGGAAAGGCTTAACATTTAATGAATACTTAACATTTTAAAAGGTAATGAAATAAGAGGTGAGTTTATCATATATTGTAATATTACAGAGGCTGTTTTGGTATTCTGCATATTCTCTTTATGCATACACTTGACATCACTATTCCTGCTGTAAGACTTTGAACACTTCCAAAACCCCTTGCAAGGGGAAGCAACACATCCTGACTCAGAGCATAGGACAGAACCATACATTTTTACCCAGGCAAGTCTCAGACAGACCCAGGTGTGCTGTCACAGCCAGCATGCACATTTGGAACTGGAGTTATCACAGCATACTGGGGGCTGGAGACTAGTATGCATAAAGCCCCACATCATTGTAACAGCAAACACCAAGAGATTTGCTAGGTCATCATGCCTGGAAGGCCCTGCAAGGAGACACCTTCATACACAGATGCTTATGCAGAGTTTTAGAATCACCAGTTGAGATCAGTGGCTTTTGCTACACTAAGCGTCAGATTTGGCCATAAGCTCTTCTAGCTTTCAAACTTGAGCACCTATGAATTGCGTTTAATCAGTGTCCCTGGTAAATTCTGCCCATCTACAAGAGAACTCACAGCAAAGTAAGAATCATAATGAAGTATTTGGGTTGAGGCATCTACTTTGTCCTCTGTTTACCACTCATATACATAAGTGAAGTACTAGAATCAGTTACAGCAATAAATATTAAAGCATGTGGGACATTTCTGCGGTGCTATCTTTTCAACTTAGAAAGGTATTATTGTATACTGGGCACTTATTTTTGATAATAATGGAAATGGGCTTTAAAACAATTCACAGTTTGGAATATTTGAAAGAAGCCAGCTCAGATGAGTAGATTTTTAAACTTCTTACAGCAACCACTTTCTTCACCACCCCTCCAATCATTTAAATGGCATCAGCAGTAAAAAAAAGGAAGCAAATCCTAAATTCTCATGAGTTACAAGATTCCAGTTATGTACTTTAATTCACAGAGAGCAAAATACCTACCTAGGTCTGCATAGTTAGACTTGCAAAACTGCTTGCGTCCACAGAAGTACAGCTCAAAATCAGGTTCGTTTGACCTGCGTAAAGTGTATCCATTTTCAAGAGCAGCGAAGGCGTCACAAGTATAGCGGTAGGTGATGAAACCATAGCTGTCTCTGCCATTGAAAAATACAGTTGTGAACAAAAGTTGAGAAGAGTTAACACACATTAGTGTAACGCCTTCCTGAAAGCAAGAACTTGCTGGAGACCCAGCAGTGGAAATGCCAGAAGTAGTGCATCCATTTATCAGCATGATTGTCCTGTCATGCAGCTAAATACTTATTTCTGGGACAGGAAATTTCAACTAGCAAGATTAATAAATAAGGATGAAAGAAAATAAGTAAGGTTTTGAACTCAGTATGTCATCTGTCACAGGATTTATACTGGTAACTCCCATATCAGTAATCTTACTTCCATGGTTTTTTACATATGGCAGCTGTCAAACAAGAAGTAATCTCAAAAGTTCCTACCCATCATCCTGCAAATTTACTGTGCACTCCTCAATTTCACCAAAAACTTCAAACCGGTCCCTCAGTTCTGTTCGGGTTGTGTCAGGTCTGATTTTACCCAGATAAATCACACGACGTTCTTCCTGTTGATAAAGAGCAAGGGGGAAGGCGATTTTTAAACAAATGTGTAATAGAGATGAACCTATACATACATGCATGCAAATACACACACAGACATGCAGAGGATGCATAATTATAGAACAGTCTTTTGTGGAAGACCTACTGCATCTTGCAAGTACATGAAATAGTTCCCTCCTGGAAAGCATCTGAGGTATTTAAGTGACACTAAATTTGTCAGGTGGTGTGCTCCTGGAAGGGTTCACCGATTGCTGTTACTGTTCTGTACACTGACAAATGCTTCCCTTTACATCCTACTGTACCTTCTTCCCTCTCACCATTTCTACCACCTCCCCTCCAGGACTGCAAACTCTTCCAAACTAGGAACTTCCTTTTTCTCTTTCTCAGTATACAACACTGAGCAAAACTCAGCTTACTTGCAGAGTAGAATAAAGTCACACAATAATTGCATAAGAGTAACACAGACATAACAAAATATATTACAAGCATAACATTATAAGCTCATATGAGTCAAAAGCTGATTCATCCTGCAATCCTGTTCCACCTTAATCCATACCTTAAAATAGAGGGAAAACTGTTTAAGGTTGTCACCCTAGCCATCAACTAAGCACCACACAGCCCCTAGCTCATTTCCTGCTCACTGGTGGGATGGAAGGAAAATCAGAAAAAGGTGAAATGCCTGTATTAAGATCAACTTAATAAATGAAATAAGTTAAGATATAATAATAGTAATAATTATAATATATACTTATTATAAGTATAATAAGTAGTAATTGTAATGAGAAGGGGAGAAAGAGGACTAAAACCCAAGAGAAACAAGTGCTGCACACTACAATTGCTCAGCACCCTCTAACCAGCACCCAGCCCGTCCCCGAGCAGTGGTCTGCCTCTTCCAGGCAACTCCCTCTGGTTTATATACTGGGTATGATGCCATATGGTATGGAATATCCCTTTGGCCACCTCAGGTCAGCTGTCCTGGTCATGCTCTCTCAAAGCATCTTATGCACCTGCTCCCTGGCAGAGCACAGAAAACTGGAAAGTCCTTCACTTAGGGTAAGCACTACTTAACAACAATTAAAACATCAATGTCTTATCAACATTAATACTAAATCCAAAACACTGTCCTGTACCAGCTACTAAGAAAAATAACTCTATGTCAGCAGAAACCAGGACTGGGTCCAAAAGATGTCTTTTATTAAAATAAATATTCTGGGGGAAATGACAGGAAGTAAAATATATCCCACATTCACCACTGCTTTTTGGTTTATTGAGAATAAAAACCACCTGACTGAAGCCCCTTCTACATGTTACTTCAACACTTGGAACAAAACATCAGATATTTTTATAACAATCAAGTCACGGTCATGTCATTCTTTCCTTATTGCAAATGGTCAGCAGAATGAGGGAAGGACTCGAAAACCCTTTAAGAGTCACTCTGTGAATTTTAGGATAAACACATTATTGAGGGCAGAGCAGTTTAGTGAGCTGCTAGAAAAGAAAATAGAAAAAGGAGATCTTTAAAACATTGACCTTAAGGTAACCAGGGCAAAGAAACACCAGCTATACATGGCTTGGGTACTCAGCTTTCCTGTCTCGTGATTGCCTCTGGTCTGGCACTACTGGCCCTACTGCTCATCCCTTACACACCCACACAGTAGTCCCATAAATTGAACCACCACCACATTCTCAGCTGGCATAAACCTGTCAGTCAGCGGAGCAATGTCAGTTTAAACCATCAACTTTGGCACCTGAGACTTGTGCAGAATTTAGGTGCCGAATGCCGAAGGACCTACACTGACTGCTGAGAATTCATGACTATCGTAACCTGGAGGTGCCTAAAGGCTAATGACACCTCAACTGTGCAATGCAAAAGGCACTAGGGACCTAAATATAGACTTGCATTCCTGCTCAGAAACATTCTAGCCTGAAGAGACAGGTAGTTTATAGTGTTACAATTCAGATATAGCATGAAATGTATCTTTTCCGTGAGTCCCCACAGAGGCATAAAGCACTAGTCATTCTTGGACCATGGACAACACAATTGAGAACAGACCAAAACACAGGCAAAGCCAGAAATTATATTGATGTAGTTTCTTTACTTGCTTCATTTGAGATAAAGAGACCATCAGAACTCTTAGTTAGGGGTGCTGAAAATCTTGTCCTCCAGTTCCCAGGAGAGCACTTTGCTATCAGGAACTATTTAATGCAAAATAAATAAATAATTCCTGCAGAAGGAAGCCAATACTAAAATATCTATCTCCCAACAGAAACTCATTCCTACTAGCACATTCAGTAAACTATTTTCACTGACTCTTTTCCTGGTCTCACAAATCTCAGGCGCTCAGATCCAGTTAATCTAAGCTCCTGAGAAATAAAAGTTTAAAACTTCAGAAAACAGAGGTAAAAGAATCAAACATCCTCCCCAAAAGCCCCACCCACTAAGGAATGGCATAAGAATTACCCAGGTCCTTTATAGGTCCCTGGTCAGCTCAGTGGAGTCCTTGGTTGCTCTACCAGTGTATGTATCAGCTCTCCTTAACCAAGGGGGATCAGTAAGGATCTCGTTTAGATACTTGAAACTATTGCCTCTTGATTATGTAAGGAACCAAGGCCTTGAAAGTCCTCTGTAAACATGCTGGGACAGACACGTCCACTTTTAAATGTTACACCTTCTAAAATGGAGGGTCCAAAAGCTGCCCTTGTTCTCTGCCACAGCAGTGCTGTGGAGAAATTTGGAGAAGCTAGCATGGCTAAAAGAAGAACTTGTGCTCAAGGGTAGCCATATATTTAGGGCACAAGGTTATTTTCCATACAGCTGCTGCTTTTATCTCTGTCTCCACTGTGTCCCAGTCCACAGCCTTGACCTTCCTGACAGAGGAGTTTGGGTAGGGCTTCTGTGAACCAAGGACCGTACAGTGAAAGCTACAGAAATCTGCATTTCTTCCATTTTCCTCATTCTAATTCTGCTTACTTTCACTATGGTTGGGTGCCATAAACTTCAAAACCAGGAAAATCTGCACATGCACAGTAATTACTTTTTTAGACTGTTTTACCAAATCAAGGATTCAACCGCACTGAAACACTTGATAAGAAACAATTCCATTGATACTTGCTATTGAACCTAAATGACTGACCAGATGGAGGAGAACATAACACAGCAGACTGCCTAATATACTTTAGCTGAGATAATACATCTCAACTGAAAAAAACATAATGTTTCACTCACTGACATGGAGATTGTTATATTACAATGTGATGGAAATATCTATTGCACACTCTTCCATAAGTCTGTCTGCATGCCTGTGCAATTTTTCCTTCTTCTATCCCTCTAATAACCTTTATATCTCTAATATCCCTTTAAGACAACTGTAATAAACCAAAACTGAACAATTAAAAAAAAAAAGCTTGCTAAAGTACTGTTAAGGGAATAAGTTAAACCTGCAAAATTAAGGAAATTCAAATTTAAAGCTGAAATGCACCATATGTCCTCCAGTGTGCACATATGAGGAGATAGGTTCAAGTAGTTTTTTAAGCAGAGTGCCATGATGGAGTAAGATACTGCAGAACACAGGATTCACACAGCATTGTCTTTGCCTTGGTTAACTTTGGCATATTTAAAGCAACTATGAATATTAATATTCACAGAGATGCCTTCCTTTTATTCCCATGAATAATAAAAGCTATAGAAGCCTAACAAGATTGCAACACACCTCTAAATGTTAAGGACCTTTCTTTGATAATAAGCTACATGTGTAAGTCTATATGGGCATATTAAGTAAGATGTTTACTGCAGTTTTAGAAGACATGACAGATGAGTTGGAAACCTAGAGAAGGTCAGAGAAAAGCTTTTGTTTTTAATTTCATATGGGCAGAAAAGCAAAGTACAGAAGCTACTTGTTCATATTTCCCTCCCAAAAGTGCACTATTTATTGTGCATCATAAGTGTTAAATGTGGCTCCTTGCTCTGCCAGGTTAAAAAAAAAGAATAGTCCAGCCAGCTCCCTCAGGCCTAACATGTCTTCTTTCATAATCTTGCTCATTCTTCAGCGCAGTAAAAACATTTGAATAGAAAGATGTGGCAGAAAATCTCAGACTGACAAGCTGTATTTTAAGTCTCAAATGAAAATACTAAAGAATTAGAATAACAACATATGAGAAAACAAGATTGGGATATACCTTCCACATCTAAGAGTAAGTAAAGGGACCACTCACCCTGTAAATATTGACTGATGCTAAGGATCTTTTTGTCTAGCAAAGGATTCCTCCAAAATTTATTTTCTTTATTCCTTATTCCTTATTCCTAAGTCTTTATTTCATAATTATTTAACTAAACACAGACAAGTAGATGTATTAGTTTTCCCTTGGGTTTTTTTGCTTCTTTCCCCAACAGTTGTTAGCTTTGCCTGCCCATGGTGCTGCTAAGCAAGGCTGGTGGGAACTGACAGCAGCCACTCCAGAGGTGCTGCTGTCCCCATTCTTCCTACCACTTTTTGCCTGCACTCTGTGGTGCATGCCTAGCTCTCCAAGAGCCAGGTAATGCTTTGTGTGAAGATGAGAGAAGAAATCCAGAAGCATTTTAAAGCTGGGTTCTGTTATGGGCTTATAAAGGCTCTGCTGCTCACTCCAGAATAGGTGTCTGGCTGAGTGCACACCCCATGTCTGTATTGCCTTCCAAGCCAAATGACTTCCCTGACACTAGAGACTTGAAGCCATGAAGACTTTTATCCTTAGAGCTGAAGGCCAAATACCATTTTGAAAATGCAATGGGATTGGTTGGACAGAGTTGCAAAAACTGAAATGCTCTGGGTGGAAAAAAGCCATTAAAGCTTAAGCTTCTGATATAATAATAATGAGAAAAAATTCTTTAGACTGAGTAAAGAAAAATTAGTATGGCCTGTGAGTAAGTATGAATGGCAAAAGTAAAAATCACAGGAAAAAAAAAAGAACAAGATTATTATCACATGCTGCTGTGTGGGTAATCAAGGGCTGAACAGTTCAGACACACTACATGGTGACTGCTAGAAAAATAATGATGGACCAATAAAACTCAAAATTTAGGTAGAAATATATACAGTAAAATCAGAGTATCTGGGATCTAGGCCATCAAGACGAGCAACAACAAAAAAATCCAAACTAAATATACAACATACATTGAATGCTTCATAAGTGGAAATGCAGTCTATTAATGCAGTGCTAGACTTTAGAGAAGGTAAGCATTCATTTATGAAACCACCTTTCTCCTGCCTTCCTGTTTTAGAGCAATTTATTTTCTTTGAAACCATGTGTTTCTTTCTGCTGCAGCGGCCTCATAGCACATTTATCTTCTTATGTCTGTAAGCTCTCTGGGACTGGGACTCTTGATAGTTGTCTCAGAGAGGCTGTCAGCATTTAGGAATGAAAAGTAGCAATGCTAATTGTAATTTTCTACTTGAGTATAACCTGGTTTTGTTATACCTCTTGGCAGTAGCCAGTGCACACAGTAAATGAGCTGTGTGAAGGATGTGACTGTAAGTCAGTATCATGGCCAGAGCAGCAGAGTAGCAGAGAGACACAACACCAAGAGGCTCATCAGACAGCTTAACCTCCAGCTCTGGTGCACCATATCAATGAGGAATCATCAACTAGTGACCCCAGAACTGGAATGTGTTAACCATTTCTGGTGCTATGCTTTGAAAAGCATTTGCCACATGGTCTAATGAACTGATGGAGTAAAAGTGCACACAACTCAGAAATTTCCTGGAGTGTATCAGAAGAAAAAAGGGGTCCTCAGGCCTCTTGGCAAATCACTGTGGTCTGCCTTGGTTGGGGATTGGATCCCAGTTTCTACAAAGCACTAAGCAGACTGTGCTATCCTGCAGTGCTCCTCAAGTTTCATAGTCCATGTATTTCCACTATGATTTGGCTTACATGGTTAAGCAAGTCCTGGTGGCAGACCATTCTTATGATCAGTGAGGATCCATTCTAAAAAAAAAATCATGACCCGATAAAATAAAATAAAACAAGATCAAACTAAACTATGTTAATATTTGGTCAGTTAGGAAAGGAATCACAATCAAAAGTATAAATGAATGAATGACAATTTTTTTTTTTTTTTTTTAATTTTCTAAGTATCTTGTAGGCTCAGTCTGTACTTTTCAATCATGCCTGCTCAAAATTAAGATCTCAATCCACAAAAAAGGCACTGAATCTCCAGTAACTGGAGATGGGAGAAGAAGAAAATGAAGATGAGAAGACTATCACAGTACCTTTTGAAGTCAAATCACCTGTATACAGCTCTAAATCTAGTATGCTGGTTTTGCGTTGATCTACTACGCATAGAAGTGATTTTTTTAAGAAAAGCTGTGGCAAAGCAAATCAGTGACTAATTTTGAATACTGACATCTTGTTAAACCACTAGAAAGATGGACACACTTCTGTGAATACACATGTTAAAAATTGGGAAACCCCGGAAAAAGTTCTCTTTCCTTCTGGCCTGGGAAGAGGTAACCGCGTACCGCTGGGGTTGGCCCTGCTCCGCCGCTGGCCCGCGGGCTGCCGGGCAGGGGGAGGGCGGAGAGAAGGCCCGGGTCCTGCCAGATCAAGCCCAAGCAGCTGTTAACATCCTGCTGATAAGCCTGTCCCTCCCTCAGAACGGCTGTCTGAAGAATCCTTCACCAGAAACAGCTCTGGCCGCCACTACCAAGTCATTCTGCCGAGGGGGGACCCAGCTGCGCTAGAGATCACGCAGCTGAGACCTGGGGCGGCTCTGCAGCTGTGCAGGGGGCCCTGCAGCTGAAATTGAGTGCAGCTAGAGACCCCGAGATCCCGGCACAGCCCCAGTGCAACCTTCGGCCACTGCCCGGCAGGAGCCATCATGACCTCTGCAAGCCCTGAGTGACATATTAACTCTTTTCTTGCACAGATGAAACGTGCAAAACATTGAATCCTCTCTGAGTGAGAGAAAAGCACAGGGTGAAAACACATAGTGAGGCAATATGAAGACACTAAACTCAGTGAAGAAGTTAAATCCTAGAAGGGAAGAGAAATGAGGAGATGCCTTGGTTTTAGGCTGAAATTCTTTTGTAAAGCCATGGTGATAGACTGATACACTAGAACATGCCCTTAAGTTGGGGAAAACATGCATGGGGAAATGAAGAGTTCAAATTGCAGATATGAGCAAAGTCATTTGTGTTAAAGCAAATAAATGCTGAAGTAGCTGTGATCTTATGAGAAGCTTGAACAGAGAGAGAGAGAGAGAGAGAGAGAGAGAGAGAGGGAGAGAGAGAGAGAGAGAGATGAGATGAAGACCTGTCCCCAGGAAGAGAAGAAGAAAACCTCTGTCCCCAGAGATAAAAATTATCTCAGAGAGAGAGAGATGAAGAGAACCTTTGCTTTTGAACCACTCATCCCTAAAATCGTACCCCATGAGTTAACATGGCTCATAATGCAGCTGTGGGAAGGCTGCATGATACAGGAGGGACTTCACAAATGCAGATTCCCGGGCAGATGCTATTGTGAGAATTGAAGCCATAAGAGAACTGTTTTTCTTGTGGAGATGTTTCCATGGCAGACCAAAAGAGACTTCTCTCTCTAAAAAAACTGATGAAAGACAATTCTAGAGGTGGTAAACTGACCTAACTTCTGTCTCTGCAGGTTGTCAGTGAGAAATAAAAGGAGCTTGCAGGGGAAAGGAAAAAGTGTTATGAAGGTTTTATTCTGATTCTTATTATTTTTTTTCCTCTCTTCCAGTTTTCTTAATAAATGGTTTTTTTATACCCTTTAAAGTTTGAGCCTGCTTTGCTTTTTCTCCTATTCCCATCTCATAGCAGAAAAAAAAAAAGTAAATAATTCTAGTGGGCACTCAAACCACTACATCTAGACAGGAATTCAGGAATCTATACAGGAAAATACTATCCCAGGCTTCTAGCTCTGAATCTTCTACGGCAAAGATTGTGGTGGTACGTGTGTGCAGGACTGAAGAGGCAGTATTCAAACATGCCTGTGCCACACAGGCACAGCAGGAGCACAGGCTTCTAAAACAAGCCTCCTCAGCATTCTGTCAATATGTCTTCACATCTGCCAAATTGCAAGCTGCCTGCACAATCAGAGGGGCACTGCTTCACATATGGTTTTGACAGATTAAAATACTATTTTTTTCTCATTTCTTTTTCCTAGTTTTCCCATGCCTCTTGTCCCACAGAGACTAATTTTAGATACTGCTTCCACAATACCTAATGACTTTTGTCTCTGTCATAACTTCTGTTCCTTTTTTACTGTACTGCATCCTCTGTACAACTAAATCTTGAGATCTCAGCGTGATGCTTCTAGTGAAGAAAGTCACCTGCTCTGTGTAATAACTGAGGCATTAGTACTGCCCAATCTTTGGTACTCCTAACAATACCTGGAAGTATGTGGCCATAAATCAGTTCTGGCAGCATGAGGATGGGCTAGAAAGAAAATAAAAAATTTCCCAATACAGAGAGCAAAGAAATCTAAATTTATGGGACTGTAGGAAGAGCTCAAGGAAAGAGAGAGAGGACATTCTTGTGGCTGAACGATAAATGAGTTGAATTCCTCAAGAATGAAAAGAGTAACACAAAAGAGACCCATAAACCAAAAGGCATAAGAAAAAGAGCAGAGAATGCTAGAAATTACACAAGTTTTATCACTGAATTAATGAGATTGGAGATTCCCTTTCTCTGCTGTCTCCCAATCCTTACCTATTTTCACAGGATATAACATAGCACAATTCAATACAGATTTTTAAATTAAAAGTGCAGGTAGGCTTTGGATAAAGGAGTTAATAGGACTCAATCTACATTTCCTGCAGAACTCACACAGATGACTGGATTTTAGATTTTTTGCCATGTTCTGTTTATTGATATTTATTTTTAGTTTTGATTTATTTATGTCTATTAATAAGTAATTTCATTAATTAAGTTAATTATAATCAAAATGCTCACTTTAAAAAGAAAATAAATTCAACCTTGTCTTTGAATTGTCTAGAATTTTTAATGCAGTGTGATGCAGCATATCTGGAGCTTTTAAAGTTTCCTTTCTTTCCTTTTTCCTTTTCTCTTGATTAGCTACTTGCCAAGTATTTGTTTGTTTTAAACTAAATCAAATTTTCTACCTCCTCAGCAGGATTCATGTTTATTTATACAGGTAAGGTACAGTAATTGAGAAGTAGCAAGATACACCCATGACAGAGGTCTACCTGAATCTCTAATCTGTGGTAGCTCTAAGAGAGAACAGCCAGTGTAAGTTATGATTGCTGGAAGGTAGTGTTCATCTCTAAGCAGATGGAAGCCAGATATTTTAAAACTAACTGCAACAATTGACTTAAATATGGCCCTGTCTGAAGCCAAACAAAATTATTCCATTGCCTTCACTGCGTTTCAGAGCAGCACAGCAGAGCATGTTATAGCTTTAAATCTTGTGCTTTACAAAATAACACCTATCACCCACACTTTGTAGACAGGACACCTGAAATGGACAAAAGTGAAATGATTTGCTGAAGCTCACTAAGAACAACAGTAGCAGAGACAAAAAACAGACCATAAAGTTTTCTGTTCACTCCTAGAACTCATCACTGCTGTAGACTATGCCAGTCTCTGTCAATCTCTACACACTCTTAGTTCTGTAGGTGGATTAGGAGAAATGCTGCCAAGTGTGTGACAAATCACCTTTTGCTACTATGTCCACTAATGGCACTGGGAAAAAGACCTATTAATTTTGGTGATCTCTGGACAGAGCACTAATGGAAAACCTGGGAATGAAGATCAAGTATCCTGGTCTGTACCAGTTCATGCCAAGAGCCAGAGCACAGCCGGAACAGTCATGTAGGTACAACCAAATGGAAAGAGTAGGACACAGAAAATCAAAATGTTAATGTGAGCCACCAAATGGGCTTAGCAACTTCTACAGCAACATATTTACAGCAGCTCCCAGTTTAATTTATCAAAATGCAGTTGTCGATGGGGACTCAAAAGGAGCAGAAGACACCTGTCCATTTAATAGCAATTCTTCCTTCTGTCCTACTGCTACAACAGCCAAGAGAGTTGCTTATCCCCACATGGGTTATTTCCTTTGCTTCAGGTATTTCAGTTTTTTCATAGAGAACACTGATGAACAAAATAATTAAATAATACATAATCATTACGAGAGGGCCTGTGCTAAGTGACATTTTTAAATTGCATAGTGTCTTCAGACTATTTTGCTAAAAATAATTTTAAAATTAACCAAATCACAGACACTGAAAAATTATAATTCAAGTCAAGTCTTCAAATCCCAGTTTTGAGTTCTGTTGTCTGCACCCTCTGTATAGACAACTAAAGCCACTCTGAGAGTTCAGCAACTGGTGTTTCACCTGACTCCGGATTTTGCGTGGCTTGTAGGTGGAAGACAGTACAAAAGGCAGGTTCACTCACAGATTTGTATAAGAAACAGACTAGTTCTCTTCTACTAGTGTATTGCCTGGCATGACCCCCTTTTCTAGTAAGTTTGCTTATCTGCTCATTGTGAAAAACTCAGAGAGTTGCAATTTATAGAACCTGAAATAATCAGTAGTGTGACACCAAAACAAAAATCATGAAAACACATACTTGCTTAAAATGAAAAATACTAAGAAATACACATAAGCAAATTTTTGTATTTCTATAAAAAAGAAAGAAAATAAAGTCTGAATTCTACCATTACAATCAATGAAAAGAAACAGAGATCCATTTCAATATGAAAGTTATCTTTACAGTGCTTACAATTGCTTTCTGCCTCTGTCTCTCCCTTTGCTTGGCCCTTTCAGATTCCCGTTTTTCATACTCTTTGTGGTATTCTTCCCTCTTCAGCCTTTCGTGCTGATATTCCTCATAGCTGTCATATCTAGGAAACACAACTTAGTCATCAAATCAAGCACCTGCATTTGTGAATGTAAAATTAGAAATACAATTTCTGGAATGCTTTATTATCCCAATTAGAGAAAGGACAAGAGGAAATGGCCTCAAACTCCACCAGAGGAGGTACAGGTTGGACACCAGGAAGAATTTCTTCACTGGAAAGGTGGCTAGACACTGGAATGGGCTGCCCAGGGAAGCAGTAGAGTCACCATCCCTGAAAGCATTCAAGAAATGAGTGGATGTGCTATTATTTAGGCAACGTGGTGTTTAGCCACAAGGTAGACTCAATGAACTCAGAAGTCTTTTCCAGCCTTAATGATTCTAGGATTCTACAATTATCTCCTGAGGAACAGCTGCAGAGCAAACCAAATGCAGGCCAAAGGTACTACCTGGGTCTGCGACTGTACGGTGATCTGGACCGTGATCTTCCACCTAAGGGAGAACTTCTGTATGCTCGGTGTCTACAGTGGCTGGACTCACAATAGCAACAAGATCTGCAGGAAGAAACACATTCACTTCTGTCATTCCATTTGAGTCTATTGACACCATTTTCTACTTCTTCCCTGAACTTACAATTTCTTCTAAGCTACTGGTGGGATTTTCCAGTGACAGTTCACAATCTCCTAGTCAACTAAGGGGCCTCAAGTGATTTCCCCACTCCTGGCCCTTCAGTAATGTTCCTTATTGAAGCTAACACAGAGCAGACAGTCAGCCACTGTCAACTCCAGCTGACAGGCTGCAGCAAGATTGGCACCAGGCAGCTCACAGATAATGGGGAAGGTTAGTTGTGTACATCTCTCACCAAGTGCTCTGCCTCTGACCTGACTGCCTTCACTCAGAAAGTGTAAACCTAGCAAATTTAAAGGATATTGGAAACAAGTGTTTCTGTAGGAAACCCGTAACCTTCAGAGTTAATCAGCTCAGGAGCAATACAATAAGTTGCACTGGATTAAGTAATTTCCTGCTTTTTTTTCTTTCTTTCCCGTAAGTTTCTTTACGTGTTTGCTGTTCGTCTTATTAACTACAATGATCATAATGAATTTGCTGTACCATACCTTGAAGAGGATCTACTACAGGGCGACCTTGATCTCGATCGGGAATATGGAGAACGGGAACAAGACCTGCGTTGAGGAAAGGACCTTGATCTAGAGCGTGTCCTTTGGGATCTTTGAGAAAATAAGGATTTGGGTGGAGACACTGAATCTCTGCATGGAGAGTTAAAAGAAGAGCAAGAAGGTGATACATCAAATAATGAATAGGCTTGTGTCCCATCCCAAGGGTAGCATAGTTTATCACTTTCATCTTCACTGTCATCAAACAGACCATCCATTGCTAGTCCTGAATTTATAAACATAGGTAGTTTGGAGAATTGTTCATTACTGTAATCACTGTCCCTTAGTTCTCTGGTTTTATCTGCTTCTTCATCAAAAACAGCTTGGCTGGGGTGACCAAAATGCTTATTCAGTTCAGCCCGAATTTCCTGGTCTTGGAGCTGTTTTCTGTTATTACCATGGGATCCCTGCTTATTTGTCTGTAAAGTCTCTTTCTTGAAATACTGGTCTTGTTCTAAAGAAGAACAAATCTGACACTGCCACCCAGGTGAAGAATCCTTAAATTCTGGTTGTCTGGAGTCCTGAAGTTCCTGGGATATTTGAATGTGTATTTCCGATTTTGAATTCACAGATTGACAGTAGTCATGGTCACCAAACAGCCGCAAACTGGGCCGTTTTGTCTTTCTCTCCTCATGTCCACTGGACAGTACTGTAGTCTTGCTAAGCTGTACGTACAGCTCAGACTGTTCTGGACCCTTCTTGATTGGGTTATTTCCTTGAGAACTGGAAGACTCACTACAGCGGGGCTTTTTTGAAGGTGGTACAACAGTCTTGCATGATGACTTCAGTTTAGGTGAAGTCCTAAAAGGATTATCTTGGTTGGCTTTATGAGGAGGGGTCGTAGGTGGAGTTAGGCCTACAGGGAGTAAAAGGAGGTACAGAATGCTTTTAAGCACACATACAATGTTTATAAAGGTGGCTCCTATGCTTCTTAAAATAGATAAAAAGCAAGACCCATTCTTTGTCACTTCAACACTGCTAATATGGAGAATAAAACTACCAAAGATCTGGTAACAACAATAGCAACAATACTAATGCATCGCCATCAATCTCCAGCATAATTTCTGCCCCTCCCCTTCCTCCACGACATCCGCCCCTCTCTGTGTAGATTTTGACAGAAAAGATCAAGAGATAAAACCCCAAAGACGTTTTTGTTAAATATAAAATAGATTTTGATGTAAAAATGAAAAGTCAAAAGACTGTCACCATCAAAAACATAAAGAACCTAGCAGAGAAGAATCCGGACAAAATCAAGGCCAAGAGAAATAAATGAGTGGTACCAAAGGATGCAGAACTTAAATGTAATGAAATACAGCCATCCTAACTCACTGGCATTGACTCCTTGTTTCCAGAGTTCATTAACTTAGAAAAACATTGAGAATGTATGTCCAATACACTCTATAGGCGTAACTAATACATCTTGCCTGAAATGTGGCTCTTGCAACTGAAACCCAAATGAACAATAGGACAACCACAACTGTAATGACCCTTTGCATTTAGAACTAAATCTTGGTGAGAATCATGCAGTAGGGAGCCAAAATGAAAGAGGTAAGTATTAGTATTAGCTATTAGGTTAGTATTCAATGGCTAAACATACTGCTTACAGGATTATTTATGTAACTGTAATAGATTATATCACTGCGATGAGTAAAAACTGCAGGAAGGACTACAGCACATTTCAGTAAAGCCTGGGAACTGAAGCAGCATCTTCCCATTATTTTTATAAGGGTAGAATATAACTTTCAAAATTTTCTACAGAAATCATAGAATTTCTTCAGACTTTACAGAAGGATAACCCCAGATATCAGGGCAGAGTAACTGCAAACAGCAGACACTGTTCAGGAAATAATACATCTTCAGGAAGGTACTTATGTTAAGTTTGAAAAATTTGCTTCTGTCCAATTGACACTAATATAATATAGTAATATATGATTAAAATTTAACAAAATAGACAGAGATTAGGGAGTTCTCCAAGGTAATCCAGACCATCCCTAAGCAATCCAGAGGCTTATGCTGTCCAAGAGTACTTCTAGCTCAAGCAATGAACCTTCCATCAATTCCTTAGCAAGAATATAAAGAGAGGGCAGACAAGAGTTACAGGAAAAGTGTGCTTCAAACATGGCTATAGAGCTCTGGTTTGTATTTTTAAATATGCAACACAGCTCGGCAGATCAATACAAATGGAACATGTTTTATAGTGTTTTGCTGTAAAGAAGGAAAAGCGTCCATCAACACACAGTGCTCCCTAAGGAGCATAAATGGAGACTGGAGTCCCATTGCATTATCTGCAATGAATTTATTTCAGAAAATAAGACAATAGAAGTACCAAGGCATGAATACTTGATGTGAGAGACATGCTCGATTTTGTCTGAATGTTTGGAAAAAATGGTTACGAGCTACCCATGGCTATGTGAAGACTTTGCCTAATGCCACAAATTTCAAGGAAACTGAGGCAAAGATTATGTCCTAAAACTCGAGTTACCTCAAATTTGAATTTAATACTGAAAAATTTTGTGCAGTGATCGCTGTTAAATTATTTCCTTAAAGTGCTCATTTTTTTTCTTTCTTCTTCCCAAAAATACACTTGAGACAGTCCTAACTATTTCATACCTTATGCAGCTCCTCACTGACAAGCATTTTTGGCTACCAAGTTAATTTTTGCTAAAATGAAGAGAACAGTCCTATTCAAAAATCTGCAGTAATACCTTCAAAGTTAAAACTTCAGGCTCAGATTGAACAAATACTTCAGTAAACAACTTTCTAGAAAAAAAATTTAGAAATTATACTCTTACTTGTGAAATTATACAGCCCACGAGAAGTTCTGCGGTTAGTTACTGGGGTTTTGGATGTAGTTTTAAAGAAAGAATGAAGCAAAACCACAACCATTCCACAATGAACATGTATATTTAAGAATTTCAGGCAAAGAAACCCCAGAGATAATGCAATACTCAAAATAAAATCTTATTTCAAATTCCACTTCTTTAAAGCTTGTCCTGGAAGGAAGCAAGTAAAACATGCAGTATAACATTTCCAGAAACTGACAAGGAGCCCAATAATCCTCAGAAAAGGCGGGGAAAAAAAGTACCAAAAAAACCCCTCACAAAAGTACACACTGAGCTAAATTTGCTGGCACTTCCCTTGTTGGCAGAACAGGGCTGGGACAGCCTAAGAAAGGGCTTCCTCATGGCATTCTGGCTTTTTTCCTGGTTTTCAGCAGAAGCAGGAAGTGCACAGGCAAGTAAAAACAGATAAGTTGGAAAATGTTCATCTAACTTTTGAACAAACCTACACTGGGGAATGGAGGAGGAAGTGAAGTTTTGAATTCACGTCACCACTTCGGAGTCCACCTCCAGAGTGTACCATGACCAATCTCCAAACTGTGAATTCTGAGAAAACCAGTTGGCTGCACATTTGTTCATCTTCACTCTAATCCCTGTTAATTTTCACTGAGGGCCATGATCCCACATCAACGGCATTACAATATTCTATAACCACTGGATTATTTCACACGCACTGATTTCTCCCCAATGTGTACATTTAGGTGTTGACAGTACAAGGTATATTCTGTACTCTCTCTTGAACTTAGCAGATTTTGACAGATTTATGGAAGGACAGATGGCCATTACAGGCTGAAGGCTGACAAGAGGCAGTTCAGAGCATTGTTAACACACTTGCACAAACTCTCAGCAGTGCAGCGCTGTGCAGAATGTAATTCAGACTATAGCTTTTTTATTGCTGCCTATTTTCTTTTGTCAAAAGAGCCTGCTGTGCACAGCAACAAATGGCTGCCATTACCCAGAATGTAATGGGTGTCAGACAAATCACGTAACACAAACAATCAAGAGTATGTAGGTCATATTTCAACAGAGCACAACCTTAGCAATATTTATGATTACTGCATTGAAATGTGCTCTATAATAAACAAGTACCTCTACATCACTCACACTTATGTACTTCTGCACAGCAAATCTGTTAGAAGTGGTACATACTCTACAATCATACCCCTTAAACAGTCTTTTTTCTTTTTAAAGTAAAAGCCAAGTATTTTTTCATGACATGCTATAAAACCATTTTCTTTGTAGGGACTTTTCCTTAATTGAATAGCTTTGGTAAATGGTACGTTTGCACTTTGCCTTGCTCTGTCTATATACTACGAACTCAGTCAGTGATCTTGTGCTAGCAAACAGCATACATCAAATTGCCAGCATTGCTCCCAAAGCAGCACCTCCCTGTGTCTGTGCAACAAAGGGTGTTTGCATATGTGCCAACTCTACCACCTTGGCCAAGCAACTTCTTTCCAGAAAATCTCTGGGAGGGTGAAACTACTTTCAATACATTCCAAAACTCCATTTAAGAAAACCTCGTAGTGTAACTCATTTAGCTCAGCTAGGCTGATAAGCAGAAATTAGGGGAATGCCTTTGCATTAAAAGTGACATCTGGACTAAGAACTGATTTTCAATGCTGTTTTACGTAGACACAGATATTTCTAAATCTCTGCAGTAACTCAGCATTCAAATGTCTGATGATGTTCGCTGTGTTTTGAGGGGCCTGATAAATGAGTGTCTTTTGGGAAATGCAGCCGTGGAACCTTTCTACATGTGCACTGGGGCTTTTGAGAGGCATTGAAAATTAATTCTTTCATACCTTTTGAGTTTGGAAATGGATTGTCAAGGGAAAAATTATTTAAGGCCACTTTAAATACTGACCACGAGATAATAGCGTAATTCGGTAGAAGAAGAGCATTTGTATGGCACTAGATCACAGAAGCTAGGAAAATATAATAAAATTAAATCATCATCATATAATAAAAAAACTACATGCTTGTTGAATATTCAGTTTAATCCTGCTGTCAGCGCTGGAGAGAATAAACACAGATGCCTGAAAACATCAAATAATTCACTAGATTTTATTCCCTCTGGACAACTCTCTCCATCTCACATCTCGTTTTATCAGAAATCATTCTGAGGTCAAAGAAGTTCTCAGATGACAGATTTTAAGTATTTGTTCTGACAAGTAAGAGGTAACACAAATCTAGAAGTGGGCAAATAGCAGGGCAACAGTATCTTTAATGATGGTCGCAAATTCCAAATCACTCTTCAAGCTGATTGTGTACACCAGCTTTTCTGATGGCAGAAAAAAAAGCTTTTTCTGCCATCTTTTCAGAAAAATCAAATTTTTCTGCCAAGACCAGTGAGGAGTTTTACAGTACAATAAATTGCCGGGATCTATATCAAATGAGAGACTTTTCACCAAGAGGGTGGAAATAGTCTTCTAGTTTCTGATTGAGCCTTAAGTACATAAACCGACTTCATGTACTTAAATGGTGGCTTTGAGTATTTAGGTTGCGAAGGTTTAAGGAGACATAGAGAACAGAGAGAGATTAATTAGAAGCCATGCTATCTAACATCTGGCATTCAGAAGTTTGTCCAAGACAATCAAAAGTCTAAAACCATCAATGAGGAGCCCTTGACTGCCAAGAAAAACACTGGCACCTCCAGAAGGTGAGTCATCCTCCTATAATCCCTGTGCTTGCACAGTCCCATCTGTCCCCCCCCAGTTCTGACTGGTAACAAAAAGAGGTAACATAGAACCGTCCCAGATTTCTGAAGACACTGGAGAGGTTCAAGCCCACAGCTTCTTAGCAAGGCACTGGCAATGCAGCTGGCTGTGGAAACAAAGAGATGGATCTTTTCTGAGCCTCTTACTCAGAAGACTCATCTGACACACGAATTTCATTCACTTCATTATCATCACCTAGGACTCCCTCTATATCATGATGTCGTGGTCCAGTTTCCCTAGAATAACACTAGAATAATCAGCCTCAAGAGATAGGACTTTAGATAGGAATGTACTTATTTAAAGAGTATTGAAAGAATTCTTATGCGAGGCATGAAATGACTTCAAAGAATATTTGTTCCTTGCAATTTGACAAATCTGTGTTTTGACAGTTTTAGGGAGGACAAAGTTACACTCATGACTACTAACAAATCTGTTGTAGACCAAGATACAGCATTGGCAAGAGAACGGTTTCAGTTTGACTTTAGATACGTGAATCCAAAATGTGTGTGTGACGAAGATTGATGGCTCATGTGGGAAATGTTTTTATTTATTTATTTTTCTGGCCTATAGTTAATTCATCAGTGAGGGAAGCAATGTTGTTTTCAGCAGAGAGATCAAGGGAGTTGCTATTTATATTAAAATACTTTGTGCTTCGATAGTGCAAGCAGCACTGCTAATGGTCTTTTCAATTCGGTAGTGAGATCAAGGTAACTCCTATTTAAATTATAATAAATAGTGCTTGTACAATGCAAGCTGCCCTATATAAGGACAATGAGCAATGCCGTTATCTGGATATAATTTGGAGTTGCCAGGGTCTCACTAAAGAGCTTCAAGGTATTATTAATCACTTTTGTCACTATTTTTTTCCTTATTTTATTTTTGCTTGTTTTTTAAACTGAAGTGGGTCCCAATTCTGCCATGATTTACACACACACATATGCTGTAACTTTTTCAGTACTCCAGGCTGTTTCTATTATGTACTTTACTTACAGCACAAGCAGACTCAGAACACAACACTAATGGAGTACAAACGACTTAAAAAGTAAGACATGGATTTTTGATAGATTTACATACATACATGAATATAAAAACATACATGAATATAAAAACAAAAACTATGTGTATATGTAGGCAGAGATTAATAAGGCTACTGCATGATCTTCTGAAACCACCTCACCAGGCATTGTGAAGACCAGAGCAAGTGCAACATGAAGCCCAAGAGCCACCATTATGTACACTGCTTGGTTACACTACCCAGCTCCCTGGCCACGCAACACTTCAATTCTCATTCTTCCTGAATATCTTCAGTTTACTTCCTAGCTAACTTCTATTTACTTCCAGAGGGGAAAAGAAATCATAGTACAGCATTCCTGTTTACATATGTGCCCAGTTGTGCTGTTTCCCAGCTTCTGTTACTTTTTTTAATGCACCAGTTCTCCTGGTTTTGTTTCCCAAGCAACCACAGAGCTGTTTTGTTTCCTCCTCTGTGCACAGCTGATGGAGCGGAATAAATTTGGTAACACCAAGGCCATTCCTGTTGCCACTATGGACGCAATACTAGAAGACTATCCAGGGGTCAGACTGACTCTCAATTTCTGTCTAGTCAGCTGATGGGAAAAGCAGGCTGCTGACTTTTTGGCTGGGAGAAAACACTGCTTCCTTCAGTGATTTCTACGGCTGCTTGTACCACTCTACTGTAGTCACCTCATCTGCCCCTTTCTGTTGGCAGCACTAAGCACTGACCTATCCATGTGCTTACAAATGGGCACCCTTGTGGAGACTTGCTGTCCAGTAGTGATGGAAGAGGCTTCTCCATGCTTCACTTCACTTATTGGCACCAAACAGGACTATGCTCCTGCATACAGTGAATTTTGCCATGTTCATGTTGGTATTGCAAAATGAAGATGTATAAGAAGAATGCCATAAAAGGAATAATTAATACTGCAGGCTTCCAGGAGACAGCAGAGAAAAGTGTTCATGTTGTAATGCTGAACTAATAAAGAAGTTTCTGAGAAAATAAAAGGATGGTTGTAGGAAGGTGAAAGCCCAGTGTACCTACCCAAACCCAGCTTGGGTCTGCTGCCACTGAATTCAGGAGCACCAAGGTAATCTGTGGTACCTGAAGACATATTTTGCAATATACCCCTCCCACTCAATGCTAGAGATCAAACATTTTACTATCTACTGCTATCCTGAGAGGAATGCATGCCAAGTACATCTCTTATTTTTCAGTATTACACAACTGAGAGGGAAAATGGTCTTGGCAGTAGCTCAGGTGGAGCTCAATGTGTTCTTTTGTGCTCGGCTCTGGACACTTCAAGAAAACAGAGGCAAAAGGGAGTTCAGAGGAAAGCCATAAAACAGATCTGATTCTGAAGGAATTGACTTCAGCAGAAAGAAGAGCAGATGAATTAAATGAATGATTAAATGGGTGATGTGTGAACTAAACCACTACATGATAAAAAAATCCTACAAATCTTCAAAAGGTACAAATCCAGGGATCAGAAAGGAGGAGGAAGATAAAGGGAGGTTGTGTGAAGTGTGTTAATGGAAGAAAAAGAAAAAGCAGGAATACAAAATGAATTCCACTTTTAAAAATTACCTCTAAGCTATGGAACAGTTGTTCAGTGGTAGAGTAGAAAGCTGCTATTTGTGACATATTAATCTAGAATTGACAAAGCACTGAAACATGTGCGACCCTAGACTGTCCTGGAGACAGACTGAATGACATAACTTTTACATCTGTAACATCTATTACACTGTGCTGTGGGGTTTGTCTTTGAAAGATGGTGCTCAGCAGTACACAAATCTATGGGAAAATGGAGAAACATAACAGATAGATGGTTTCATTCATATTTTCTCAGAAATGATGCTCTCTTGTGTTGGTTTGGAGCCATATTTTCAAACACATTTCTTCTCAGGTAGCTGGATAAAAAGTAATGCTAAACTGCACTGAAGTGAATCTACTGGAGACTTCTGTGAGATCTCAGCATACCTGTGGTATATTAAAGTAAAAAAAACACACACAAGCCATGCTTAAAGGAAGAGCCATAATTTTGCATTTCTCACCTGCAGTTCCAGAGAGTTCCACACTTAAGGTTTGTTCAATAGTCTTGTTCTCAAATGGGGAACCCTTGGGATCACTGGAAGACAGGGCACATTTATAAAAACAAGCTGAAATGGAGTTGCTGTAGCCAAAATCTACTGAACCCCCCTCCCTTTTATAAATGTTTGCACTTTTTAGTACTTACTTTGGTGATTCGGGTGTCAATGGAAGTGATAAACTTGTTGGTTTGGCTAAAGGAAAAAAGAAAAATTTATGCAATATTTAAATACTCTGTAAAGTATACTGTAAACATTTCTTTATATTTTGGCATTGGAATCCTATGGTAGTCAGTTTGGGCCAAGCTCTGATAGTTCAATTACTATTTCAGTGTATCTCAGCTAGATAGAGACTCATCCTGATTCCTTATTTACTAGTACCAAAAGGGCACCTAAATTTCAACAATTATTTACATCAATTACTGTACCTCTGAAATACAGTACACAGCCCAAACGACAAAGACCTTTCAGAAGAAGACTGATACATGTTAAAAATCAATGAAGAACTCTACAGGATATACTGTGAAAATGTTATTTCTCTCAGTGTTAATTTAGACTACAGTTCACATTTTATTTGGAAACAGGAGCAGCAGAATAACTACAAAGTAACAGAACGTTATGAATATTCAGTTAATTTTACTTTTACAAGATACAATTTTATATATAGCACTGAGAATAGGTTGTTTCTATGAGGCCAGAGTCCAACCAGTTATAGTACAAATTTTTGCAAATTATCTCACAAACTATGACATACCGTGGACAAAGTCACAGATGGTTAAAAATGGGGTTGAAGCTCTCAGCACAATCTGAACATAGGCAAAAAACAAAGCTCTGGCTATAAAAAATGTATGTCTTTGCAGCTTTTACTCATGCAAAACTGTATTTTCTCAGAGCAAGCCAAGAACCAGGATATTGTAACACAACTAAGATTCCTTCAGAATTAAAAATTATACTACTTGCAAATTTTACTTTTCAGAAGTTAGATTGATGTTTTAAACACAAGAGAGCATTGTAGCAAGAACAACAGCAGGGGATCTCTTCTGCAGATTAATTACTTAAGACAAAATGTTCCCCTTGAACACTCCTGCACTGCAGATCTTTTGTCCAGAGTGTCACTACTGCATATTTCATATTCATTACAGTCCTGGAGCTCCCATCAACATTAAGGGATTTTATATGCAAATTGATTACTTTTATATGCTCTAGAGCATTCCTGAAGTAATATAAAGTTTTTAAAAAATTAACTCAATTATCAAGAGCTGCATATTGTTTCTTCTCCTCCCCACATGGAAGTTAGAAACGGAAGCTCAGGTGTTCACCTCAGGTTCACCTTCCTCAGAAGTCACTGCTGGAGTGAGGAGATGCACCTCAGTGAGTTATTTGTCTGGTCCAGCACGGCCACTGATTTGTACATTACACCAGGTGCAGTAAAACTGAATGTAACCTGACACATCTTTGTGTGTAATTTATATACATTTAGGAATACTAATGTTTGCCTGTGGCTACCTAGAGGTAAAACTGGCTCAAAAATAGCTCTTGCAGCAAGGCCCTGGAATAAAGCTTTATACAAAGGCGCTTTTTTTAAAAAAAAAATTAAAATCTTAATCAATTTAGGCTAAGGAAACAGAATGTGTAAGAGCTATTTATGTCTCTAAAAAGTCTCCTTCTGGCTCTTATTAGTCCCACAGAATAGTCCCAAATCAGAATATACACATATTAAATTCTGAAGCACTGAGGCACAGTGCAAATCTGCCAGAGATGGGCACAGAACCTAGGCATTATCTCACACTCCCATGTATTAATTTTAGGCAGATATCACAGAGCTCTCCCACTGAGAAGTTCACATACCAAAACACCTATCAGTTTTCTTATTGCTAGGCAAGAGCTTGACCAAACACTTTCTGCAAAGAATTCGTACTCACATACAGCTATTGATAGTGTAAATATTTAGCCAAGACACTGTCATTTTCCATGGTCCCTGTTTATTACAGTTTTGAGGTCTACTGTGGGGTAGGTTTTTTCTTATTAAAAAGAGTTCAAATCAAGTTGCTTGTCCCTGTAAATTGAAAACATTCAGGTTCAAAAGAACTATGTTTCCTCATGGGCAAATTTCATTGCAAAACCACAGATGATCTTTGGCATGAATGCGTTTGTGGACATTCCCGTGGGTTTGCAATATGTTTGCAACAGTAACCCTAAAGGAAAATAACATTCGACTTATCCTTTGTGAGCCTTCCCTAACTTATAAAGAAAATCTCAGACTGTGATAGTTTTTTAAAACAGAAGGAGCCAATTTTCTTCCACTTTTGCTTAAATGTATGAACCAATGACTGCAGGTCTGAAAAAAACAGTTAAATTTGCAAGGTTGATTCTGCATGAATTGACTGTCCAAGCTGAAAGCATTATACTCTTGTATTTGTATTACATGCAAATCCATTGATATTGAAGTTATATATTGGTGCATGAAGCAAATTTGCTGAAAAACATTTCAGAAGCCCGTAAATTAAAGTGCAGGAAAATTAAAGAAGAAGGTAATTTCTCTCTACCTGCAAATTCACCTGCAAGACCACTAAAATCACAGTTATCTGTTAAACACAGTTGTTAGCTATGTGTCCTTTGGACTTTTGTAACCTCTCCTCAATGTTGTTTCCACAACCCAGTGTGCTCTAATCTTTGAACTGAATCTACACAACTGCTCAGCTGGGGGAAAAAAAAGCAGCTCTGACAGGAACAGAAAGACTTTATAATCTAGATGTATGTTTGTGTGCACATACGTCTATGTATGGGTGTAACACATATGTGCATATAGCATATTATAAACGATACACCTTACCACCTACCACCTTAACATCCAACACAGTGTCAATAAGGCCCCCTGTAACTTCTGGCAGTTGTTTCTCAGTACCATTGCAGTAACAGACCCAGGTTTCACATGCAGAGTTCAGTCTGGATTCTGCTGTGAAAGCAGACTGCCAAAGCCATCCAGAAGGAGTGGCAATTGGCATAAGGAAGGTTTAGGGACAGTTGGATTTCCTTCCTACGAGAAATAGTGTTCAGATAATTTGAGACCATAATGGAGAAAACCCATACTTAGGATGTCAGAATGTACAGCTGCAAGAACCATATTAAGTGACAGGAAGGGAAGAACATTTTTCTTAAGTTTGCTTATACTTCCTAATGCAGAATGAGAAAACAGATTTGATGGAGGCTGAAATGCAAGAAAGAGGAGAGGAAAAGAAGAAAGAACATACAGTTTACAACTGTTGCTTTGAAAATACCAAACAAGACACTTAGGGTCACATCCTAATCTCTGTTTCAGACAGGTAACTTCCACTGACTTCAGTAGAGTCATTCAGGATTTACATTGATGTGTCTGAGACAGGCACATAGCCTTTCAGATGCCAGGCCAACATAAATACATAGATGCATTTTAAAGTAGCAATAACTTTCAAAAGCTCCCTTTGGGTTCATAAGCTTTTACAGCTTTCCTTTATCTTGGGAAAACAGGCAGGGGAAGAGAGGAAGAGAAAGTGAGTGAGGAGGCTTTAAGTTCTTGCATCTCTGTCACAGAAGCTACTTGTATATAGGATAGGGTTTTTTGCACATCAGGGGATCTTAAAAGTCAACACAAGTGTTTAGTTTTGACCATAAAGAATCCAAAAAAAGAGAGAAAGATCAGGATGGCATCTAAACTTTCAACTACTTACAAAATAAAATTACATACCAGCATTCCAGCTCTAACAGGAATTTAAACATTTATTGTTTTCTCTGTAGCAATGAGAGCACTATTTATTGTCTCTTATGGGCTATGTGGCAGGTTAACAATGCCTTCAGTTTTACTCCAGCAAGAGAGAAAGAAGCTCACTAATGAACTGACCTGCTGAGCTTGTTTAAGGGGTATAATGATTTCTTAGTGGTACAGTTCTCTGTGAATAAGTATCTCCAGCTAGCTTGGTATATAACCTTGTGGTATTTGTTAAACTTTTCCTGAGATTCTTTTCTGAGGCTTGGGGCAATAAATAAAAGGATCAAATATGTCTAAAAGCTACATCTAGCTAACTAATTCTAACTTCATTATACTGTTTTAAAATTCTCTTTACACAGAAGAGATGCTGGATTTCCAATACTAATCCAAGGAACAGAAGAAGTATTGAGGGTATTCCCAACCATGGTACTTCAGCTTCCCAGCGTTACTGCTCGTACCAAAGCTGTATTCTGCAGTTCCACACCTACCCTGCAGATGATTTGTCTGAGACTGCAGATGGAGCTTCCTTTTGGAGGTGCATTTCTCTTTGCTGCTGTTCCTGTTCTCTGCTGGTTTGGTCTGAGGAGGATCATCATTCGTAGTCAGATATTTGAGAAGTTCAGAGCAGGGACGTCTTTGAGGCTTTTGCTGTTGACAAATGCTCTTTGCTTTATTGCTCCATGAATTCTCAGTCTTAAAACAGGGTAAAATAAAATAAAAGAAAATAATAAAAGAAAATAAAGCTAAAATTAGTGAGCTGAACCTTATCAGAATGGATATAGGTTTTCTGAAGAGATGAGATTTTCAATGAAGTGTTCAGTCTAAGTGTACTAGATCTATGAGCTGTGAATAACTGTTTGCAGAACAAGGAAAGAAAATTACATTTAAAATTCCTAAATGACATTTATGCAGCTTTTTATTTCATTTCTCCTACATTGCAATGTTCCTACTCAGCAACATGTAACTAACAAGACCCTACAGCGCCTTTACTGTGAACAAAAAAATAAGCTGGTTTAAACCTTAATTTGCTGCTGATTGCTTAGGCCCAGTATTCACAACTCTCTTAAGTACCCCTAAATGGCCTGTTTTCAGTTACACTGAATGGCAAGACAAACATTGTTTAATACTGCCTGCTAACAAAATTATGTCTAAGCTCCTCCCCCCATTCCATCCAATCAATGTCTAATATACATCTTTCCAAGAATCCAGTGTCATTTGTCTTAGCTCAGACAGCTGGGAAAACGGCATTCCCACATCCTGGATCACTCATAAACAACACCAGACCATCAGCAAATTTTACCACTACCCGTCCTACTCTATGTTTCAGGTAAAGTAGGTAAGAGTAACAGACGGTGTGACTACAACTGAACTCTGCCAAGAGAAAAGGCATAAATGAAATATTCAGAGCATAAAAGAGCTCAATGATTTTCTGGAACCCAGTCTATAACTCACCTTTTTTTTTTTTAATTAGTTACAAGATAGTAAGCATATTAATAAAATACATTCAGATCTACTGCTTGCTTGATTGCTAAAAGCATAAGACCTTGTTACACTTTCTTTTTTTTTTTTCCCTTATTATAAAGATTAAGTTTGTACCTTAACAACCACAGGGCTTGTTCTGATCCTGTGGTTAGTGTTTGCATGGTTTTGTGTGCTGAGACCACTGCATTCATTGTAATTTAGCTGAGTGTTGGCTGGAGCCAGCAAGAGCTTCTTAAGCTACAAACACATCAGAAAAAGGGAAGTGGAAGGAAAAGAGTAAAGTTATACATTTGTATGAATTAAAATGATTTATCTACATTTTTGAATAGTTACTTAAAGTTAGTTATATCAATTTCAGCAAGCAAAGTACAATAAAACAAAAAGCAGAACTTGATATTTCTCAGAGTAAACAAATTCCACTTTCTCCTGGCTTGGAAGCACATTTCTGCTCCCTTCACTGTAGTATACTACAAGGCAAGCAGAAATGACAGAGATCTTGGATTTCTGAATCCATGGCAAAATGAAATTCTCAGTGATCTGTTTGACATGAAGAGGCCTCTGATCTACACAGAGACATTAACAGACTAATGGAAACAGTGTCAAGATTCAAATATCTGGCTCTGTTTCCACTGAAGCCAGTGATAAGAGGCTTTCAGAAGAAACAGAATCACATCACAAACTAGATTTACTGAGCAAAATGCATATAATGTTTCACCCACATCCTCATCCAAGGTTCAGTTTTGCCCTGGTTAGCACTGAGCTGCTGCTTTCTGGTCAAATCAATGTTAAAGACACAAAAAGCCCTGCATCCCAACAGACTCACTGGGCCTTTCTTCACAGATCACCAAAAAGGATGTCTAAACATACACAACAAAAAGAGCCCCAAGAAACGAATTATGAGTTAAGAACCATTATCCTGACTTATCTGAACAGAATGATAAGCAGAAGTGTAAGCCCCATTAGCATAAGAGCTCAAAAACAACCTTTTCAACAACTTTTTAATAGACTGCCATATTAATCATCCTATGGCTATTTGGTGGGGGGAATTTTCCCTGCCTAATTTTCAGTTCTTTACTTGATTATCCTCTCCAGTCTAAATGAAAAGTCCAGACCTTACTGTGACTACATCATACCCATGCAGCGGGTAGCCAGAGGCACATCGGATTCCTGATAAACAGTAGGAAGGGTTCTTACTAGAGACGGCTCTTCTGCCTCCTGAGTTGGAGGGGTGCCGTCGGGCATTGGGGAGGGGCTAGCGGCATTTTCGTTGGTCACATCTCCATCTGTCAGTGCATCAAATGAAGGCAATCCATCCTCATCCACAGGGATGCTGTCCAGTGTTTCAGTGAGAACAGCTAGCAAGTTTGCCTCACTCTCTTCATCTATCTTCTGTGGGAAAGGACAAAACAAAAAAACAGGTGAGAAAAGGAAAAAAACGATGACTCTGTATGTGAACAAGCAGACGACAGGTAGTTAAACCGGCCCTTTAAACAGTAACCTGCAGACGATGCAATTAGGTACCATAAAATGATCCATCTCCGTTCAAAAGAAATCTCTTTGCAATCGTGGTGTATTGCTAGTTTACTTTTCTTCCTTTTTTTATCAGGTGTTAACAATGGTAAGTAATCACCCAGGGATTGTATTACAGGATGAGCTTAAAATGCTGACACCTAATGATGGTGTCAGCCCAGGCTGTCTCTTTCTTTTGCTCTTCAACACTGAACACCAGCTAATTGACCTGACAAAATTACAAGAATCAGACAGCTAATCAGGACACCAAAATGAATCCCCAGTAAAACACGGAAAACCTCATTCACATATACAGTCCAGTGAAAGCAAGAAAGGGTTTCCCTTCCAGACTTCTGCAAATCCTTGCTCCAAAACAAAATAAACAGCTTCTCATTCCTGAGTATTCTGGCTAAGAATAGCAAGCAGCACTCATATGGTAAATGACAGGGTGTTGGGGTTTCTTTTAAAGAAACATATTAGGCAGGTTGCCTTTGAAGTTGTCCTTCTGAGTTATGTCATTTGAGTGCTCAATGCACTATTGTATGTATTTATCAAATTCTGATAGCAATTATAAAAAGTAGATTAATTTCTAATCAGGTGTGGCTGTAATGTTAATTTATATCTTATTTCAGCAACAAGAGTTCTTTTTGTCAAATTGAGTAAATTTAAGTGCCTCCTGCTTTTTAATGAAATATAGTCCCTACTGTATATTAAGATACAGATTTTTTGAGTGCTGAGAGTTAGAACTGAGAAATAGAACTGTGTAAAAATCATTATATTTATTTTTCAGAAAGACTGGAAATTTGTCTTGACAGATCAATTATCTAGGACTCCTAGGTTGATCCTAGTGCTATTGAAGCAAATGAAAAACCTTTCACTGATTCAAGTGATATCAAATTGTGAGTTTTTTCCCTAGCTTAAGAGTAGCTCGTCATGTCCTACGTTCCCACTGTGAAAAAATTACAGCTAAGTTAAAATCTCAAAGTATAAAAGTGAACTAGCAAGACAAATAACACCAGCAAGACAAACAAGCAAAAAAAAAGAAGTTAAAAAAGGCAACAGCAAAACATTGCCAAGTTACACTTCTGAAAAAAAAATAATCAAGTAAATCTGGGTATCCCCTTAGCACAACTTTTTTCAGTAATACTTTTATCTAGCAGACTCTGAACAGAGATGATCATAAACCACGCAGATAATTGCTCCTGCTAGGCTTCTCTGCCAAATCACACCTCACGGCTTCTAACATAAAAGCTGTCTTTGAGCTAGAAAGCTAAGGCAGAGCACAAACTGTTCTGGTGCTTACCGCATCATGTCCAAGAAACAAATAAATACTCAGGCAAGCTAATGCTAAGGAGAAGCATTTATTTAAAAGGCCAAAAGGCACTTGACTTGGCCACTGAGAAAAAATATCCAAATTTCTGTGTCAGGTGATTTCCAACATACTAAGCAGACATATGCATACAGCTGTGATAATTCCATGCCTAGAGGGTGGAAATGGCAGAAGGGAACTGAATAAAACCATGCTCTGAATCCAGCTTTTCACAGCCACTTTCTGTGAGGAAAAGAGGAAAATTATGGTGTCACTTCTAGAAAAGTAAGAACAGGCATTACTGGGCATGAAAGTGTGTACCAGTGTTTTTTCCCAATGGCATTTCAAGTCCCTCACAGGTGGTGGGATGAACGGTGTGAGAGCCAGTCCTCGAGCCTAGGGTGTCCATGAGCTGGTTTGGCTGCCTGACCCTCAGCCCTACACCAGGGACTTTTTCAGCAAGTCCAGCTGGTAGGGCACACTGCTGAGCCTTGCAGCTTATAAAGCTGACAACAAAGCTGGAAGTGTTACTATTTCTAACAGGGAATGCCTTCTTTAACAATACCATGCCAGAAGAAAACCTGATATTTGCTGTTAGCTGCTTAACTCTCAGGCTTTAAACAGACATTCAAGTTCGCTGACATTCAAGAACAGAAAGTTGAGCGGACACTGGTCCTCATCACAGCAATTTCAATTAGTTTTGTACAAGTTTCAACATTCAAACACCCCAGAGAAAGCAGAGGATGTGACAAAGAGGACTCTGTTAAACAATTAATGTCACTTTCCATTATTGCTTCAGTCCCAATTTACAGAGCAAATAAATCAAAGTCACCACAGATGAAGCACACGAGCTGGCTAACACATGTCTATTCACAAATGACATGACAGCAGGAACACATTAGTCAAGAAAATGACATTGCTAGATAACCTTTTAAAGGTTTAACTATGCTATTGCTCCTAATTGTCCTAAATTACTGTTTATAAAAAAACCACAATCATTAGATACAGCCGAAATGGTGCTGAGGAGAGATGCAGAGGGAGAGATGGTTGGGTACATCAACGTCTGAGCAATAATCACTGAAGCAGCAGCTTTCTCCTTTGCTATTGCAGCCTGAGTCTTGGTGTTGACAGCACTGCAGAG
The DNA here is from genome assembly GCA_013401135.1 of Cettia cetti. Classification (NCBI taxonomy): domain Eukaryota; kingdom Metazoa; phylum Chordata; class Aves; order Passeriformes; family Sylviidae; genus Cettia; species Cettia cetti. Next base: position 92,104 of record VZUI01076596.1, read on the forward strand.
AAGCAACGCCACGGCCAAATGCAGGCTCTTTCAAGGTTTCAGCACTGTCACTGCAGAAGTTCACATTTCAGACTGGCATCCAACCTGCTCATCACGCAGGCTCGGTGGAACAGGAGGAGCCAAGCACCTTCCACCTCTGCTGAGGCCAGAGGAGGTGCCGTGTGCTCTCTGGAACTGACTCCACCATGTCCCCTAACTTCAAGCAGGATCTTACAAGAAGGACTTGCTTCTCCTTTTAGGAGCAGATCCTAGGTATCTAGACTACCTAAATGAACTACAGTGTGTAAGAAAAAGGACCAGAGGATAATCTCAAATGTAAAGCTGCATGGCAAATACATGCAATTGTTAAACTTTTATTAAAATAATTCATAATGACTGCATGTTGCTAACTTGCTTTTTAATGCAGAAGCAGTTCTGCATCACTTCCAAATCACACTGTTAAGTTAGTGTAAAGACATCGGGCCCAGAGATGTTTTGATCCATGTAAATTTTCACCCAGATGAAGCTGGCAGGGAACACAAGTATGCCAATGAATGCACGTGCTTCTGTGTTTCTGACAACTGAAATTTCCAGCATATCCAGAATGCCATTAGCCCTGAAAGGAAATAAAATTTGGCATTTGTGTCTCTCTTTATGGGTGAATGCAACTGAGGTAAACTGCCAGAACACCAACTAAACCTCAAGCATGAGTAATCTAGGAGTCCAAAGACCGTGGAAAGTTTTTAACTCTGCTCTTCTCTACTTTTACATGCTTTTTCTCCAATACTTTAATATTTCTACAGCACTAAAAATAATTCTCTGTCTGAAAACACTAATAGATGTGTAACAATCTAATTGCATTTCTGCCTTCAGTAAAATGTCTCCAGAGATATTTTCTCTTTGGCCAGTGAAATGAGTTGATAATTTACCCACACAAATGTATTTAAATCCTCTACCCCTGATGATTCCTTCTCTTTTGCTTATTCTGACTACTGATGGAGCTGGGTTTACCCTGTGGTTAGCATTTCATGTCTGTAATACCTGTTACTTGTTGGCAATCCACAGAGTCCACAGAGGCCAAAGATTGAGATGTAACAGAGGCTTGTCCATGTTGTCATCCACAGGCATCCCTTTAGGGTGCATATAGGGAGCAATGATGTAATTTACCCTTGAATTTTCTTCCTTTAAAAAACCATGCAACATTTTCAAATCTCTGTCATTACCATCAGACTGGGTTAGGGAAAACCTAAGAAAACTTGAAATCCACAAGTTCATGGGCCCTGACAGAACACATCCATGAATGCTTTAGAGAGCTGGCAGACACCACAGTGAGGCTGCTTTGTGGTCATCTTTGAAAGATCGTGGAGATCAGGAGAGGTATCTGAGGACTGCAAGAAAGCAAATGTCACCCCAGTCTTCAAAAATGGCAGGGAGTCATGAGTGGTATCCCACAAGGTTCAATACTGGACTCAGTTTGGCCCGCTCATGGAATGACTGGGGTCAGTCAGCCTCGCCTCAATCCCTGAAACAGAGCACCTTATTCTGGAGGCCATCTATATTCGCACAGATGACACAAACGTGATCAGAGGTACTCAGGCATGGTTTTACTAAAGATAAATCATGCTTGACCAACCTGATTGCCTTTTATGATCAAACAACTACCTGGATGGATGAGGGGAGAGCAGCTTGACTTCAGCAAGACCTTTGACACTGTCTCTCACAACATCCTCATAGGCAAACTCAGGAAGTGTGGGTTGGATGAGTGAATGAGGTGGATTGAGAACTAGCTGAACAGCAGATTCCAGAGGGTCATAATCAGTGGCATGGGGTCTAGTTGGAGGCCTGCCATGAGTGGTGTCCCCCAAGGTTCAATACTAGGCCCAGTATGGTTTAACATACTCATCAATGATTTGGATGAAGGTCCAGGTGCCTCCTCAGCAAGTTCATTGATGACACAAAGCTGGGAGAAGCTTTGGGCTGATCCCCCTGAGTGCTGTGCAGCCCTTCAGAAGCACCTGGACAGGTTGGAGAGATGGGCAGAAAGGAACCATTTGAAATTCAACACAGATACATGCAGGATCCTGTACCTGGGAAAGAATAACCCCAGGGACGAGCACAGGCTTGGGACCAAACTGCTGGAAAGCCCAGCTCTGTGAAGAAGGACCTGGTGGACACCAAGTGTCCATGAGCCAGCAGTGCCCTTGTGGCCAATGGTACCCTGGGGTGCATCAGGGAGAACACTGACAGCAGGTCAAGGGATCCTGCCCTAGTGAAGCTCATCTGAAGTGCTATGACCAATTCTGGGTTCCTAAGAACAAGAGAGACATGGAGCTCCTGGAACAGGTCCAGGAAAGGGTGACAAAGATGATGAAGGGACTGGAGCATCTCTGTTATGAGGACAGGCTGAGGGAGCTGGGCTTGTTCAGCCTCGAGAAGAGACAACTGAGAGGAGAACTCATCAGTGTGTGTCAGTATCTGAAGGGAGGGTGGCAGGAGGATGGAGCCAGGCTCTGCTCAGTGGTACCAAGCAATAGGATAAGAGACAATGGTCAGAGACTGATTCACAGAAAGTTCTACCTAAACATGAGAAAGAACTTCTTCACTCTATGAATGACAACTAGAACAGGTTGCCCAGAGAGGCTGAGTAGTTTCTGTCACTGGAGATATTCAAGAACTGTCTGGATGCAGTCCTGTGCCACATGCTCTAGGATGGCCCTGCTTGAGCAGGGAGGTTGGTCCAGCTGACCCACTGTGGTCCCTTCCAACCTATGCATCTGTGTTTCTGTGATCCCTTCTTGAAAACCCTAAAGCAAGTGTGCAGATGTCCTCATTCAGGATTATCCTGTAGCTCTTGTCATGAGCACAGGTATGTTGATCCATTCCAGAAGAGGGTCAAGCCCAACTTTTAGAAAATCTTTTCAAAATATTAATAGTATCTCCAACATTTTCCCTTTGGGTGACTTCTCCTCTCCCTTTCAATTGTGATTAGTACACGCAGAACTTTTGCTGACTCTATCTCAAGGAGTGAAATCAGCAAATGAATTATGATGCTCTGAAGTTTCTTGAATTTTGGACAATTTGAATAGTGCATGGGCACATTGTGACTCATACTAAAAGATCAGGGTCTAAACTACATTATTAATCCACAGCCCCAAGGAGCTGGGAGCAGTGGCAGCTTGGCACATCTTTGTAAAAAGCTCAGGGAACCTTGGGAAAGATCCACAGCTGGTAGAAGCTGTCACGACTCCAGCAGCCCAGCTTGGTAAGCAATTCAGAGCAGCCAGGTGTACACCAGAATTCACAAGGGAACACCATTTCGACATATCGACTCATTTCTCCTCATCAGCCTAAGATCTATTCATAGGACAATTAACAAAGAAAATAAAAGATTTTCCTCCAGCTGAAAATATCTGAGTGATCTAAAAATACTAATACGTTATAGCACCACTTTCAAACAAACAAAATTGATTTGTGAGCACATCAGGGATTTCCAACAGGACTTAATTCCTTAATGACAAATTCTGGAGTAAGGATGTCCTTAAGACTGCCTTTTCCTTAAGAAACGAGGGGTACAGATTCACCCCTTTTTGCACATAAGGATGCAGAGGCGCTGAAAAGCTCATTAACACCACTCGGGCCCTGAGCACCTCCTGTCAACAAACATGCAGGAGGAGGGGCAGATGGTGTCTCAGTCCTGGCCCCACAAACCAAGCTTTGCCACAGGAAGATAAGGAGCCACAGGCTGGACAGAAGCACTGGGAGGGTAGGAGGTGTACAGGGATTAGGATGCAGGCTGGTTGGTATTCCTGCTCCTGACAGACAAAAATGAGATCTTAAGTCAAGGACGATGAAAGGGAAAAACTACAGCCCAAGTTTTCCCTCTTCTGGTCAGAAGGAGTCCACCTGCCATGGCACGGCACAAACAGAGCTGTCATGTTTATTTTTCTGCCTCTTCCACAACTCTCCAAGGCAAGCGCCTCCTTCTCTTCAACTTAGAGCTGGCTGTACACAGGGTCAAAGATGAATTAGTGGTCCAAGTGGTCAACCACTTGTTCCACCTTACTTGCTCACAATTTGTCTCACGCCCTTATATATTTGAAGAAGTTTCTCAGCTTTTATTTTACTGTTCAACTGCTTTGCAAATCCTTAGGCATCCTGCATTATCTTATAGTAAAAATTCACATGATGCATTTGCATTAGAACATCTTTCCAAGGTCTGTTAGTCTGGTCCCCAAGAGACACTCTCATAATTGAAATGCTTAAGTCCAGAGCTATCAATTATCTTTAAAAACAAAATGGAGTCCCACTAGGAGAAAATTACAGCCAGATTTCTTTATATGAAATAGAAATATGGGGATTAATTATCACCACCCCTGTGCAAATGCCTTTAGGGTATGGAAAGGAAACAAGATATTTTCTTTTCTTGAAGGAGACAGCTATATTCATACTCCTGACATGCAGCTGCAGGTAAAGACCACTTGAATCCACAATCTACCTTCTGATTTCAGCAGCCCACTGCCCTTTATATGGAATGTGGGTATATCTCAATTTTAGGACCAACCACTTGCCCATATTTATGTAAAAGCTTCACTCCAGTTGGATTTCTCCAGATACAGGCTTGAAGCAATGTGCTCCGCAATGCCAAAACATTCTCCCCCAAAAACGATGTTAAATAAATACAGTGATTCTACACAATGCAGGTACTGCAATGCCTAATTTCCAGAGCTAGGTCCCAGAGGGGCACAAACAAATGATCCCTCCCAGGATCATTATGGCACTACTGGAAGCACCTGTTAAATGTCCAAAGGCTGAAGGAGATGGGAACACTGGCAGCATCCATTCTCCCCCTCCCCTCTTCAGAGTATAACAAAAATAAAATAAAAAATAATAAAATAAAAAATAATATAATAAAATAAAATAATTTTTTTTTTTCATCATCATCCTTATCATCATGCTGCTTATTTCTCAGAAAGTTCTTAAGTGTAATCTTGGTAACTGAACTCAGATTGCTTTCTCTCAGCAAGATGCTCTCCTAACATTGAAAAACTTCTGTCTAGTACTTGGTATTAAAGCATCACAACTCAAAACCACAGCACAGACCACCTGCAAACAGGCTTTTCTTTAAGATCATGCCCTTGGATCACTGGAAGTAATGCTGCCACAGCTCCAGTGAGACGGACTACCTTTTCAAGTGAAAGATCTAATCTTTCCGCTCTAAGCTAAACACGTTGGTTTAAAAAAGACGACTGAATATTCTACCACAAAGTCACTTTTCTTATTACTTCTAACGAATTGTTGCAGTTCCAAAGTTTCCATTACAGCCTGGAAATTAAGTATAATAAACTGAAGAGTTACTAATTGACTTATCTCAGAACTTGAGGATCTAGCTAGCAATCCATGCTTTACATCTTTTGACCAAAATTCATCCACATTTTGCAGGCCATTGCAATTTGATTTGTGTAAACTTTATCCTTCCCCTCTATCACAGTTATCTTTGATTCTGGAGAAAAGATAAAACAAAAAAAAACCTAATCTGCAAGTCAGATATCGTGCTGTATTAAGGGGACCAATGATAAGATATTGTGCTGGATTCATTTCACCAGTGGTAGACCAAATATCAAAAATTTATAGTAAGTGAAACCACAGAATCTTTGCAAATGCAGTCAATTTGACTCAGTATCAAAAGGTCACTCTATTCAATTTATACTTGATCCAGAGCACAATATTGAGAAAACACTTGAAAACAAATCATCTTATCATCAGCTCAGGCCTCAACATTTGCTGACTATATAGACTAACTTGCTGGTTACCGAATAAATGCTCTACCTATGTTTCTCACTGGGTTAGCTCACCAGGGGGCCTTTTTAACTTCTACAGAACTTGACACTGTAAAGGAACAGCATGTCTGTAACACTGAGGCACACCATGGACTTACTATTGTGCTGCCTTGTCAGCGCTAGTGAAGGCCACCTGGTCTTCACAGGTGGAGAACTGCAGCAGGAGAAGATCTGGCATGCCTTGTCCAGACCACAATGGGCTAGGTTTGGGCTGAGCTCCATAATGAAGCACAAAACTCTCTCTGCGTTTCTGGTCGGTAAAACCAAGAGCAGGAAAAGTGCAGAAGTGCAAAGGAAAGAAAGCACCTGATGAAGAGCCACAATAAAAAGAAAAACTGCGAGTTTTTCTTCACTGTGCAAGAATGAAGCCGGAGAAGCTGGGGTTGAGGTGAAGTTCCCTGTCTGCCAGAACTGCTGGGGAAGCTCAGGTGAGCAGAGGAACAAGTGAGCTGGGGAAGGGGATGCAGGACAGGTACGACCTGCACGAGTAGCTCCGTGTTCAGGGTGCGAGAGGTTAGGCAGGCTGCCTCTGAGCACACCATCCAGAAGCTTTGTCACTTGGAGCAGCAAATGGCACCTCTTACCCATCTTCCCTTTCCCACACATAGACAGTTGCTCATGCATGTAATGAGCAATAACTCAGACAGGGATTTTTAATTATTATTATTATGCACCTAAATAATATACGGGAGGGTAGAGAGTTAAAGATCCTGGGGTCTCTGTCTGGACAAACTAATATGGAGTGGGTACTGTAGAAAGAAGGACGAAGGGGAAGGCAGGGTACAGCATAAGGTAGGGAAGACATTTGGGACTCTCCTGTTGCAGAGCTTTCAACAACACTGTCAGCAGTATTTCAGTCCAAATAGTCAAGCACTGCTTGCTCAGATTTATTTTTTTACTTGATTTATGGTCGATGCCTACACTAATCTCTCTGTGCACTGACGTAAGATTTTTCAACATTCATATACCTTTCTAAGGCTGCATAGCATATCCTGGAGGAAAAAAAAGCTATATATATTTTGCAGTGATGATCACACATGTAATTGATGTAAAAACTTGTTTTTCCTCTTTATCATGATAAATATCTCTAAAAACTGCACTTGAGTGGTGGTATGGACTCTTCCTTTACCAACAAGAAGCATTATCTTGTTGCTTTTGTTTGTTCTCTATTTAAGTGTTGCATTTCCTTTAGTTTTAATTATATTGGATATGTCAGGATGTCTATAATCATCTCTACTTATATCTTGAGATTTATGACTAAAGAAATACAAATTTAAAGGTAAAATTATACACAATATAGCAGAGAAGAGTTTACACAGATTTTTAAATTTCATTCATTTATGGGGAGACTGTTTTTGTACAAATGAAACACACTCAAAAATTCCTTTTTAAGCTACAAAATAAGACACTTCTATATGGTGCTTTTACTGTTAGAAAATTGGAATTTAATTTGACCAGGAAATTAGCATTTGTAAAGTATCAACTTCATTAAATGCTTTTTATGATGTTTTAATTTCTCAGCGTGTTCAGCTTCATCAAGCCTAACACATGCCTATTGAACAGGTATTACAAACACAAGTCATGTCTCACAGGAAGAAAAGCACTGGCTTTCCTTACAGCTGAAGCATGAGTGGATCAGTACATCATTAATACATCTGGACTTCCCATCATTTTTTATGGTAATTTAACTGGATGGCAGCTATCTGGTTTGAGTTAGTTAAAAGAGTTTACTCAGATATAAGACAAAAACTTGTTTACAAGCCTAAAGATGCAAGTCCTCTATATATTTACCTCTATATATTTTCCTCTCTATATATATCTACCTGTGCAGCCGTACATTACTTTTTAGGTGGCACAGCAATGTCCTTCAATGTCCTCCTTGTTTGCATGCACTAGCAGATGTGTTGACGAACACACATAGCACTTAGAGAGGTGGTTTAGATACATAAAATAAACCTCAGGTACCTGTACTCTGAGTGGCCTAGGCTGAATGCAATAAAATCTCCCTCATAATGAAGCACCAAATGAGAATGTGGAGACCCCACAGCAAGGAACGTCCTAGCAGGTATAGGGTTTAACAGCGGAGATCACAGGTGAATTTTGCTAGGCTTTTCAGAGCACCTTCACAGTCCCATGAAAATAAAATGAAAGCCTCTCCTAGCAAGCAAGTCCTCACTTCAAAAGGCAGTGATTGAACAGTGAAACCTGGTAAACCCCTACAACCACCAAGAATACTCTTCAGGATGAGGAGATGCGCCTGAATTTTCCACTAGTTAAACATTTAGCTATGTACATGTCTGATAATATTCTCAGTTACATATCTCCTTGATTTGTCATTCAGTGCTAAGACTTCATTGTTCTTTCAATCCAATTTTGTGTATGCAAATAGAATTGTAAAGTAGATATGGTGATTTTAAAAGAGAAAACATTTTAAAATAAAACCATCACAGAAGAGCTATCTGTTGCAGTCTCCTCTAGAGCATGCCCACAGCTGGCTTTTTTCTGTTTCATGGAATCCACTAGTCTTCACAGATAATATTAATAAAATGGGCTTTACAATAAAATGTAGAACTAATTTGCTAGTTTACATTACCATATCCATTTCCCCATAACCAGTCTAGCAGTGTTACATAGTGCATGCACACTGTGGTGCACACTACTGTTCTCACTGCAGTTGCCTCTCCTCTATTTACTCCTCTATTTACTTAGTCAAGACTGAATTTATTGCTCATTCTCTGCTAGTCTTTCAAAAGACTGCATGTTCCTGATCATGAGCCCTCTGTCTGTGTGATGTAAAAGACTGGGGTGTTTTTTTTTTTTTTTTTTTTTTTTTTTTTTTTTTTTTTTTTTTGTGAGGGACTCATGTTAATCAGACCCTTTTTAACCAGAAATGGCAAAAAAATCAAACTATGAAACAAAATTTTTTTATCCTCTTAAAGGATGACACAGAACAGGCAGTCAAGTCCAGATGTACTTACCAATGCACTAAATAACATTATTAATTAGGCCATAAGTTCCTTTAGACAGGTACTGTCTTTTTGTTATGTGTTTCACAACCTTGTCCTGTTTTACCATTGGGCTTTGAGTGTCTGCCACAGCACCTACAATAAATAATTTGGGGTACTTCTATTTAATCCTGCTGGTAACCAAAAGAAAAAGAACTTAGACCCAGATGTTCAGCTGCAGTAAATTAGGGCCTCTCCACAGGTTTTAACAGAGCTATGCAGATTTACATTGCCTAGGGACCTGGTCCTCTGCTCTTTGTGTACGCTGATGCTTAAGCTGAGAACAGCAGCTCCTACATAGTGTGTCTGTATAGCCTGTCCCAGGACTAACAGCAGTCCAGCCACAGGCCAGCAAGGGCTGACTCCTCCTCATTACCAAGTTAAGTTTTACAGCTGAGCACTACATTGCTATGACTAAGACACTGAGTTTAAAAGTGGCTTGGGCTCATCTTGCCGACCATGTGGTACATGCTGTGCTTGCATTCCCTACTGGAAATACATTGACATTATTTGTTCATGTCAAGTGCATCTTCAGTTTAAAAGTTATGCCTGCTGAAGTTAAGCTATAATTTGAGCCTGGGTAGCTGCTAGATGCACGGCCAAAACCCCATGGCATGTGCCTAACCCCAAGAATAATAAGAAAATTGAAACCATTTGAATACTAAACCAGAGATACGACCCTGCAGATCACTGGGTTCAGCACAGACTACATTTTTCTGGTGAATATAGCCTCCCTTTGTACTGAGATATTTTCCCCTGCTCTTTCAGCATCCAAATTGAGGGGGAAGAAAGATGGGAAGGGAGCTATAGATTGCAAAGAGCCCAAGATGAGGGTGTCCAAGACTTGCTCAGCTGGCTGAGAGAAGCAGGTGGGACTACTCATGTTTAGGAAGCAAAAAAATCCTGTTTTGTAAACGTACATGAGGATTACATGCACCACCAGGGGGGTAAGGAGGGAAAAGGAGGGGAGAGAGGAAGAGAAAGCAGGGAGACAAGAAAGTAAACATGGTTGCACTTGATTTTACACATAAAGGAGTAGGAGAAAGGGCACCCCACCACAGAGCATTTCAAGTAAAAAAGAGCTAGCTACCTGTAAGTGAGCAATACTGCAAAGCCTTATCCACCTGAGTGTTTTACAACTGAATCTGGTCTTGCCCCCCTTTGACAGCAAAGGATGCCATAAATTTGAGTGCCGGCGACACAGGGAGCACAATGCCAACTCCAGCTTGGCTTCCCTTGGATTAGAACAGCACAAACCAAGCATCACCTGGCAAAGCCGATGAAGTTAAACAAGGACAGATTAAGTGTAAGTGAGAAGGAAATCAGGCCTTTTGTGTCTGCCCTTCCTTCCCTGAGAAAAGCTAAATACATTGCTTTTTCCTCAGATGCGTCAACAGCAATAGCTTAAACTGCCCTGATCAGGTTTCACCATTGGTAATGCGGAAATGTTTATTTCCATTAGGCTGAGTCTATAAAATCTTCCTTTCATTCCTGCGCTTTTACCATTTCCAAACACCAAAGCCTGACAATTTAGTCTCTGACAAGCAAGCTTAATACTGAGACATTTGGAAAAAAAAAAAAATCCATACAAAGAAAGCTCTTAAGACAAGATAGGCTGAGCGTTTGCACCACAAATGGTTTGTTTCAGCTATCTCTTTGCCTCCTGTAAGACGGAAATCAGACAGCTTACTGGCTTAGCTTGTTAGGCCAGGTTAAAGGGATGCAACACTGAAAGGCTCTTACAGAAGCTTACCCTTGGACTAAAAATAGCAGGCACTAGAGAATTATCTTAAATGCTACCAAACTTGTTCTGCACTGTGAATGCAGATAACTGTAATACGTTTCCATTTTTGGTAGTTTTAGAGCTTTTTTAAGTTATGCTCGCTTTAGCTGACTATTTAATTAGTTTCTGATTCTATTTGCCACTTTTTCTCTCACAGATATAGCCTGAGGGGTACTTTGCCTAGGAATCCTTTGTATTTAGCAGTGTTGCTATTGTTAACATCTAATGAGCTGTTGGATTTGCCAAACATTCAGTATAGGTACAAACGTTTCTTTGAAATATAAATGTTTAACACTTAGCAAATAGCAAATCAAAAGATACTCTAACACAGCATCCTCACTCTCTCATTGCGTGTCTCATCAAAAGAGAATAAAAATAAAAATCTCCTTTATTACATTTAATTCTGAAATTCAAAAATGCATATTTGAGTGAGACTATTTTAGCTCCTTGTCCGTGACTTTAGAAGAAAACTAAATGATTTTTAGTACCATAAGAAGACTTGTGCATATAACTAAAACTCCACACAGATCCCCGCCAGCTGAACTGTGGAGCTGGCAGTGTTTTCTTTGGAGTAAAACTGCAAGACTCTACAATCTTTAACGAAGCCACCTCATCTTTAAAACACATATAAATTGAAATTTTGGTTGGTTTTTTAGGCTATCAGCAGTTAATCTCTTTTAAGCAGGATACCTGTTCATCTGCTCCTCACTGAAAACTGTGACAAGATATTGAAAAAAGGAAACTCCAAAGCAAAGCACAAATGTGCTCTGTCCTTACATACATTTCAATGGTGCTACAGCCAGTTGCAAAGACATCACCACAGAAACCAGTCATGCGGTGTAACACCCCTGCTGCTGTTGCTGCCTCAACTTTGCGCTTCTGCAGATAACACCAGTGTGGGTACTCGCTGTACGAGCTCAGATCAGAACATCACAGGATTGAAACAGCAAGGGCCTCTGGACACTGATTCCTGCTCACTGCCTTCCACATGATGCCCCCAGTACTATGCCAGTCTTGGCATCCAGATGATTGCCGTAACAAGAGCACCAAATGGAAACTGATTCAGACACACATTTTAGTATGTTTTCTAGTAATTTCTCCTTCCCTGGAACTCTTTAGTGTGAGTAATTTTTTAACATAATTTTGAAATCTCACCTTGAGGGTGAGGGCAACTTCTAGACAGAAATGCTGGGCAAGGTCAAGCTAAAAGCCATCCGTGCAGCTGAACAGAAGTGTCTTCCCTCACTGGGCAGACATCACATCCGACTGCCTTGGAGCTGGTAGAGCCTATTCTCTCAAACACAATTTTTCTTCGTCTTTCTTTTCAGGGTGAGGAATTTCTTTACTCTTAAATAGTGGTGGAATTCACAGATACCCTTACCATATATACGCCTTGTGTCTTTATAAGCTCATGCATAGTGGCATAACCCAGCCACATGTCTTGCAACTGCCATTAAAACCCTCCATATGTCATTTGGGAAGCAAGTTTTCTTTTTGAGTCAAGAGTCAAGTTCACAGGCTCTCTGTCAAATAAACAACTTGTCTGTTGTCACCTGGCTGCTGAGCAAGTCCTGTCTTTGAAAGTATGCACTCACTGATTTTAGATATCTATCTCTCAGCCTTTCCTTCCGCTGCCATGCAGCAAAAATCATGTTTTATCTTCATGATGATGATTAACAGTACTATCCATCTCCTACAATTTGAATTTTTAAGTAGTATTCTAGCACTACCAAGGAAACATCCCTATTGCACTGAATGATTTCCAGTCACATCTCAAGGGAAAGTATCTGCAGAAAGTACTCCCAGTTCAAACAGACAAGATCAAGAAAGGAGGACTATAATCCTCGCTTTATAGAAGGGGATTTGATGTTCACAGATTAGTCAACTTCTCCAGGACAGAGTGCCTGAAGGCTGTAATCATGGTGGGAGGGCAGGGCTCCAACAAGCAATACCACTCCCTTCCAAGTAGGAGGCATTTCAGCAACACCAGCAGTGCATACATTCCCCACCCCTAAGTACTTTCAGCTGAACTTCTAGCTGTCAGAAGAAGACTGAAAAAATAGTTGTCAAGAGTATTGCAGTCACAGCCCACAGCTACAAAGAAGCTAATTTTGTGCATTCATGGAACTTGGTGATTTTGCCATTTTTTGTACAGAAAATGTCGCCATAATATTTGCTCATGTAGAGGGCCAGGGGCTTATCCCCAAGGTACCTATGTCTCAACCCTGAAGGGACTGAGGCAAATGGGGAAAGATACCCTTTTAGGTCATTGTAAGGAAAACCTTCCTCCCATGGGCCTTTGCAGCCATACGTTAATATTTCTTGGGTTTTGTTGTTTCATTGTTTTGTTAGGTTTATGTCACCCTGTTCAGCCTCGTTCACTATATATGCATACCTCCCAGAATGTTCTTTCTTCCCTTGGACCTCTATGGGTTATTTTTGCCACAGTACCACACCCCTGCGATCCTATTAGTCCCCCTGGCTCTTGGCCACCCCTCTGCACTATTTTTCCCATCTCTATTGGACCCTGACCATCAAGGACCACCTCTTTATCCAGTATATAACCCTGGATCCTTGGCCTCATTTTTGGCTCTTGTCCCTGGAACACATTCAAGGCTGTACCCACGATGCACGTGCCAAAAATAAACAGTGCCCGGATTTCCAAAAGGGACTCCCGTCTCCTCGCCTTTATTAGCAGAGTGCTCTGGGCCCCCAAGGTGCAGGTCGCTCTTGGGGACAGGCTGTAGCACGAGGCTACAAATACTAGCATTCCAGAATGGAATTTTACAGAGAAAGTTGACACAGAGAGAGCAGCAGACACACAAAACAAGCTAGTGTGTAAGATACAAGTCTGTTATTAGAAAGACAAAGGTACCTCTGTGATGTAGTGGATGTTAGGGAGAACATCAAGTCTACAGCAAAAGAGACAAGTTTGGACCACTGGAAAGCAACACAGTCATGACTGAGTTCAAAAGTGATCGTGTAGACCATCCATTTTAACATGGAAAGCTGGGCCAATCCCCCAAAATGCAGGAGGAAGAGGCTGTAATAGAACAGCAACTCAGTGTCTTCAAAAGACAAAGTCTCCACACAAAACATATTGCTTGAGTGGGGCCTTCTTTTTTGCATAACTTAATTTGGGAATATAAAAAACAGAAAACAGCCAAAACCTGTAAGGTAAGTCTTTACCTGTAGAGATAATCACACAGACTAGTTTATTCCAAGAAAAGATATGAAAGAGAAGGTGAACTGAGGGTTCAGCAGAGCTTTCATCTTGGAAGATTCCCAAATTACTATAAAGCTAAGTAAGAAAATATTTTACTTCAGCCTTTGGATGGCCCTTGGAATCAAAAATAATCACAAAAGCAATCCTTGTTGATCCCTGTCAGGCTGCCATGATGGCAGCTGTACTGAATAAGGATCCCAAGGAGCAGAGCCTACGGGAGGGCAGAGAGCATGGGGTGTCTTCCATGTGTGACCACCAGCCAAACAGAAAAAGAAAAAAAAAAAAGCTGTTGTGTTACTGCCTTGTTTTTTACTGTATACTCTTTCCATTCTTTTCTTTGCTAGTGAAGAGACTACACTTTCTTGCTGTAGTAGTAGCTCAAGATCAGGGATCTGCTGCTAGGGACCTTCAGAGCCAAAGTGACAGCCTGGGATGTGGCACTCGTTTGCAAACTTTCATACCTAAGACCAAGTCATCTACTGCAGCCTGCAAAAGGTCATTAAGAAGTCCATAGAAAGTCAAATAGCAGTGACAAAGGAAGAAAGTGTCTTTGGCACAGTATCAGGGATAAAATGCCTTTCTCAAAGGCATTTGTGGGATATCAGGCAGAGTGAATTGAAATTAGGATGAGGAATTGTGTCATTAACACCAGCAACAGATTAAGCGCTGATGATTTTCCTTGTGTATAAGGTAGAAGAAGACAAGTTAGATATTACATGTTTATTGAAGCAAGAAGGTTAGAGATAAGATATAATCTAACCAAATCATGGAATGCAATATGGAAGATAGTCAAGCGTTACCAAGTCTGAATCAGTGGGTTTGTCTAATATCTCTAGGTACAATCACCCCCAATGCAAAACAATTACTGGATTTCAGAGAAGGAGAAAGCCAGGTGAAGTGGCCCTAAACCTCCAGTAATTGAGTAGCTTTAAAAACCAGAAAGGACACCTGCACATATCAAAAGCACTCAAGCAGCAGGAAGTCATCTTCAGAAATTTTGGAGTGTACAAACTGGGCACCAGGAATTGCATTTTCTTTGCACAGAAACAATTCAGATGGATTCAAACATTTAAATATTTTCTAGGCTTCCATTCCAAATCTATGAGCACTTTCACTTCTTTGCTATTGAAAAAAAAGCATGTTCTTATACTACAGTAATGTTTATGTGAAATGCAAAAGTCTGCAATTAAATCTGTTTTTCTTTTTTGAAGTCATTCACACTCAACTCTCTAGGGTCAGCAGTGATGAAGACAAATGTGGACTATCTCTAAATCCCTACAACTCTGATTTTCACAAAAATTTTAATTTTTTTATTTATTTACTTTTTTATTTGGAATACACCAGCATTGTTGAGGGGAATTCTAAAGAAATAACAGCACATTATAAGCCTGAATCAGAAATTACTAAAGTATATAATGGAGTTTTGCACAATACATTTTAGAGTTCTTTTAAAGACAGATTTTGGGGAGGAATTAGGAAAACCTAGCCACTCTTTTGAAAGGGATAGAAGGGCAATGAATTCTACTGTAGGATCTCCTCTTTTGCTGACTCAGTGAAGACATACTTGTCATTCAAAGACAAATTAGAAAAGGACATGGATCGGGCTACATAGATGCTTCGTCTCAGTTATCAGCCATGTACAGGCAGCTTCCAACACATCTACCTCCAAGTGCATCTGAAAAAAAAAGCAATCTCCTCTGGTGGATGTGGACAGAACGCCTTTGTCAAAATTTGAGTTTGAGCAAATACGGCAAAGCGGTTTAGCACAGGGAGGATTTGTCCCTGCAGAAATTGACACAAATTCCTTTAGGACAGGGGCAGCCACCCCAACCACATAGCTGGGATTGCCAGCAGATAGAATTAGGGAAACTGGATGGTAACACTGTGGCCTAATGTAAACTCTAAAATCTGCTGTAAACAGAGCAGTAACACTGGCAGACAATAAAACTGGTATTTGTCACTGCACTTCCAGAAGCAGGTGCAGGGAAGGACAAGACACATGAGAGGATTTTCGTCATCCCTGTGAATTTGGTTTGAAGAAAAATCCAAGCTGATAGAAACTGTGGCAAATAGGTAGCATTCTAGTGATGGAAGGTAGCTGGAGTGATCATGCAGGAGAGAATAAGGGGAGATCAAGTGGAAGGGTCCAGTTTGAAGTTCCTGCTATGCGTATAGTGCAACTTGGAGTAGCAGCCCTGAGAAGGGCATTCCTGGATGTTTCAAGCTGGAAAGACCAATACCCACAAAAGCAATTTATTAGGAAGTTTCTGACATGCATATCTTTAAGAACATACATCCACCATTTTCAAAGTCATGGTTTAGGAAATAGAAGCTATTACAACCTTAAGTTTAGGGGCATGTCTCTTTCCTTCTTCAGCTTTGAGTTTAAAAGTTAAAGTTTTTCACAAGTCTAATCTTGTGAGAGATTCTGAAAGAGAAAAACCCCTGCATGTCATGGGGCTGCCCGTAACAAGCCCTCTTGGGTTCAGATGGAGTCCACAGAGAGGCAGCTCAAGTACATCTGGACAGTGTTCACAGAGCTGCACAAGCCAGGAGCAGTTCTCTAAAGTCATGCTGATGGTCCAGCAGAGAATTAGCCCCTCATAGTCATTGGCTCTGACCGTACTGGACTTGAACTGACCAATGTGGAGACCCTGATGTGATTCCAATTACAGTGGAGTGCAGATTCCTAGAAATCACTTGTGTCTGTACAGGACATAGCCAAATAATTTTTCTCAGCACAGTTCTGAAAACACAATACAGAGATGCTAACTAACTCTGCAGGAAAACTCTTTGGTACATTATGGTCATCTTTAGCCAGAGCTCATAGCCCACTAGGATCCCAACTCACTCTTCCAGACCTACTCCAGTATCCCTTCATCACTTTCTGTCTCCCTATGACCCTCTAAGACAGAAATTTTCTTTCTCTCAGAAGGGAGCCTAAGAGGAACATCAGTATTGAGTGAAAGCTAATAAAAGCCCCCACAGCAGCTATGCAGAGGCATACATATGGCCTTGCAAGAGCTTGCCCTGATCTGGCAACATTATCTAAGGTAACACACCCTCTCTGACTCGTTACAAAGGGACCAGAGCATCTTCCAAATGATATAATTTCTTAGCTTCCTAGTCTTCTGTGGGATTTTGTCCAGTTGAGTTTTTAACTTTTTTTTTTTTATTTAATTTTCTTCTTCATTTCAGGTTTGGAGAAAAGTGAGTCTCCATGTTGGGATACACTACTTAAGGAGCTTCTCCATGGGCTTAGTAGTCCCACAGCACATTGACACAACTGCAGCAGGAACTGACCTGTATTGTTTCCTGGACTGGGCAAGCTCAGCAGGCTGTAACTGCCTCCAGCTGCCTGGGAGGAAGAGGAGTCTGGTTAAAGAGCGGTGCTCACAGCCACTGAAGGAAAAATAAGTTGCGTTTATCTTCACTCGCAAACCCCAAGGACTAGCTCTTTTCTTCTTTCACTACCTTTGCTCCTTCAAAGGACTTCAAAGTGCACACCATAAAACTGGGACGGGCTGGTCACTAGTACATACACATACGTACACACTCTCCCCCTATTACAGAGTTTTTAGGCATTATCTCAAAACAAGTAAATAAAGACAGTGTTTAATAACTGAAGGGGGGAAAAAAATATTATGGCCCAGCATCACAGCCAAGGAACTTTGTGTGCCAACTACTAAAAGGCCACGTGAAAGTACTGAAATTAACCTTAATTCATGGGATGAGATTTTCAGGAGGGTTAGGTATCCAGTGACAATGTTTAAAAAGTAAATGCACAAAGTAATATGCCTCCAGAGCTGTAACAAAAAGATTGCACAGAAAGTTATGCATTACGGATGATTTAGCAATATCACAGATAGGAAAAGCTCCAGCAAAAAGAGTGAAATCATCCCTATCTTTCCATTTGTTGGCAGAATTTTACCAAAGGGGCTCCAGGGAGCTCTTGGGGGCTCCTCCATGGCTCAATAGACAAATTAACTCATCAAAGGGAAGGTAGGGATGATTAACTAACAAGAGCCCCCTCCAGCCCATCACTGGTACATGGTTACTTCACCCAGATGGTGTTCACCTACCTGAAACTGGTAATGACAGTCTCAGATCGGATTTAAAGAAAAACATAGATAATAAGGTGCCACAAGAGTGACATGATAGGAGTTATTGGTCTGTGATGCTCCAGACTGCACCAGAGGCAGCAGAGCTGTTTTGTAATGTTAGCCTCGGTTTTGTAACATTATCCTCTCCACCTGAGAGATTTCCTGCTGCAAATGGGAGACTTGGTCTTCAGAGAAGCATTTGACCTGACCCTTCCTATAGGAGAGTGGGATCAACAGCAAAGAAAATGACAAGACATGGCAACACTCCCATCACACACAAGCAGAAGCACTTTGACACCCTTTCACTGGAAAAGGATGAATGTTTCTGCAGTGTTAAGGAAAAAAAATCCACAGGGTTTTTTGGCTTTTTCCCAGATGCAATTGATGTGACAGTTGCCAATGTTTTGCCTGATGTCTTCATACTTATGTGAAGAGTGATTGTTGGGTTTTTAAGGACAGTCAATACAGCCAAGAAAATCCACACCAGTCCTGGTGAGAGAAAAAACAATAAAGCAAACACAAAACCAGAAGAAGAATTTAAAAAATGCATGTTTCCCCAGACAAGTAAAAATAAAAGCCTGTTGCTCCTTTGTGTATGCCTGGAGGGTCAAATGCCTAACAGAGCACATCCAACCAGAGGTCAGGAAGCATACACTTGTGTTCCGTTTATGAAAATAATTGCATGTGCATCCATTTCAACCTGACAACTCTCCAGTTTCACTAGTCCAACAATAAGCCCATGAAAATGGACAAGCTCAGTACCTAAGGAAGCTAAGATTAGCCCCAGAAGTAGGCTTCCTTAATATGAAAATTTGTCATGAAAACCAAGGCCAGACGGCAAACCCTTGAGTGCCACCCATCTTCCTCTGAAAATTAGGATTTGGCAATAATAGGCTTCTAGCTATATACAGGCATGTCTCAAAGAAATTCCATAGTTGCTTAGGACTATGGGCTAAGATTTTCAAAATGGGATCAGAAATTCCTTACCAGTACTAATAAAGTAATTTCAAGGAGGGAAGAAGCAGCAGCAGAGGAACACAGAACTTCTTGTTCCATGCAGTCCTTCCTGAACAGGCTGTCTTGGGCCAAATGGCATCTTGAGATCCCTTCCCGCTTCAACCACTCCATGATTCTGCAAAGCCCTCCCCTGCTCCAAGTTCATTCTTCATCCTTTACCACCCACACTGTCACATGCACTACCTGGCTGCCTATACCTCACCCAGAAGTCCTCTTAAATTGGGTACCAACAGGCCAAAGATCCTGTTCACTCAGTCTCAACACAGGGCCTGGTAGAATGGAGAACATTACTGCTAGTTCTACCCAGCCAAGTGATACATATTTACAGCCAAAAAAACCCCACAACAACAACAACCC
>VZUI01076596.1:111444-155903 GCA_013401135.1 Cettia cetti
AAAAAAAAACCACAACCCCCCCCCCCAAACAAACAAACAAACCCCAAACAAACAAACAAAAACCCACAAAAAACCAAAAACCTACACTAAAACCACAATCCCTAATACTAGAAGAGTTCTAAAACTCCTAATCCCTGTTTTTCACTTCTGGTCACTGACTGCTCTGAGGAAATATGGAGGCCTGCAACATTCTCACCAAAGTAAAAATTTCAGTGAGGTGTCCCACTTCCATAACATTTATTACCTAAGGTGTCTGATGCACTTCCTGAGTCATTGTGTCACTGCTTGTTCAGCAACATGGGAGAAGAAAAACTGGATTTTTTGCAAAGGTTTTGGAGTACTTTCAGAAAGAATTTTTGTCCTCCAGGATGAACTACCATTCTAGGAGAAAACTCCCCTTGTTTCTTTTAGCAGCTTATGTGGAAATTCCTCTAACCAAACAAATCTTCCAGAAAACCATTATCACCACCTCTTTGACAAGAGGCAAGAAACTTTTCTACCCAATTTCTCTAATTTTTATTCAAGTGTATCTCCTGTTGGAGAGATCTGCAGTCCCTCACACCGTTTGATGGTGGCCCCTCCAAATCCTGATAAAGATTTAATATCACTGAGCCTTCAAGGAGCAGCTATGGCAGCCAGAAGCAGAAGTTCTCCCTGCCCATTTGACACCTCCAGCCCCATAATATGCTTGGAAGGGATGATCCTCCTAAACTTTATGTGATAAGCTGGATGGATGCTAGCAGTTCAGGCAACTCAAACCTGTCATAAATCAACAAGGCAACAACACTTGCCTGAGGCTGCCACTGTGGCTCCTCACAGAAAATACCCTGTTCTTCTGATTAGCGTCTTAGTGATTAGAAGTACCCATTATGGACCAGCACCCCATTGTGTCACTCACAGTAAAGCACAAAAGCACAGATGTGTGTGAGGAAATGGAAGTATTATTCTAGTGCATCACACAGCTCACGCTTCATGACAACACCAAAATCTCAATAGGTTTTGGGTTTGTGCTTTCATAAACAAAACCCAGTGATTACTGCATGTGGTAAAAAGCAAACTCCAATCATGGCCCTTCAGACTCATCACTACCACAAAGTGCTAATTAATTTCTCAATCATTACGAAGCAAGACTGTTGCTCTGTTGTGTCAGAACGGAAGATTCAGCCAAAGCAACCAGCTATGCATTGCAATGGGGATGATTTCCACTGAGACCTGAACCCAGCCTCCACGGCTGAGTGTGCCTGCACACACAGCCAGAGCTCCATGCCTGCCAAGGCTGCATTCCATCACTTGCAAAGGCATTAGGATCCTGCATGCACCTGCAGAAAGCTACCAAAATAAAAATTAGACACTGGAGAAAAAGAGGCCTATAAAGCTGCAGGGGGCACTTCTCCAGAAAGGCTGCAAATTTCCAGCACATCTGAGGATTACCCACAGTAGCACAACAAAAGCTACAAGTAGGTAAGTTTTCACAGACACATATAAACTCTTCTTTGTACTTTTCTCTGTTCATGAAGAAAAAACCAGTTCATCATGATTCAGTACCAAAATTTTCTCCTTTCTCCCTGCAAATACGCTCTGTGCTATTTCCTCCTCCTGACCT
This sequence comes from Cettia cetti, assembly GCA_013401135.1. Lineage (NCBI taxonomy): Eukaryota > Metazoa > Chordata > Aves > Passeriformes > Sylviidae > Cettia > Cettia cetti. The sequence goes on from VZUI01076596.1 coordinate 113,048, forward strand.
ACACGTGCACAATAGGTTAGTGGCACTAAGGAAAAGCAATTCCTAAATGAAGACTTGTGATAATTTTATCCTTCTGTAATGGCATGGGCCAGAGTTAATGTTAAGTGGGATGAGGCAGCAGGGAAAGACCATGCCAGGGTTAAGATGGACTGTTTAGTAGCAATTAGCAATGATGCATTGAACAAAAATAGCAACAATGAAAAAAAAAAAAAAGAAAAGAGGTTACACTAGAAACAAACCATTAATGGAAATAAATTTAATTTAACCAATTAGCATTTGTCTAAGAAAGGCAAACTTTCTGTTGCTTTTGGTAAGTCAACAGGGAATTAAAAAACCAGAAGGATCTTATCAGAAATATTTACTTCCCACTAGCAATGAGTCTGGGATTGTTTTTCTAACAAAAGACTAGTGTCCCACATTTTCGTGACCCTCTCTGCAGTTCCAGAGAGAAAATATTTAGTCCAACATTATCGTAAGCTAGAATATGGCTCTATTTATGTGACAAGTTGACAACATACAATTTCATGCTTGTTGAACTGATCTGTGTTATATATTCACTGTGAATATTATGAAGCCTCACCATTATAAATATGAAACAGTATACACTTATTCAAAATAACTCCAGCAGTAGCAATTTATAGCTCAGTTGTTTGTGTGCTTATGAAGTCCAAACACCACCTTAAGAAGCTGCATCTCACTAAAACAGATGTGGAGTGTGACTGTGACCAAAGTGGATTTAAGATGACCTCTGTGAAAGGAGGCTATTACATTTTTGTTTGTATGGCAGCTGACACCAGTTCGCATTTAGCTACATAGCCAGTGGGAACACAGTGTAACACAGTGTCCTCAAGGGCTAGTTTTAACACAGACCGAGACATCCCTCTAATGACCTAATTAGCTTACTACTGTTCTGGTGAGTCTAGTCTTCCCTCTTTGAAAAAGGACAGGTGCTCTACAGAGCAGCAGCACAGCGAGCATCTCAAGCCATGGCTGCTCCAGGTGAAATGTCTCCCTAATGGGACCGTGAAGTGGATCAATTGCATTTTCTTGATTGTGTGCCCCGGGAACGGTTTTGGTGGCCGCACACATCAAACAATAAACTCTCAAAGCAATTGTTTTTTTGCTCATTTGGGTCTTCTTTCCTGCCTGAAGGTTTCAACCAACATGCCAGGTGATTCTTGCATTAAAGCATTGTAGTTTGTCCAAGGGAGAAAGAAAAAAGGAGCAGCAGCACACCTTGGTAACACTAGATACAGAGCATTTTCATAAACTCTTTCCAATTACATAGCAGCTGGTTTGAGTAAAATAAATTCCACTTGCTGCTTGAGCCTTTTTAAATGTCAGCATAGCTAATCATAGATTATCGTTTACATACATCATCCCACACAGACAGGAAGTTATTGTGCTGGTCTCCTATTTAGCAGATATAGAAACCTGAGTCAGGCCACAGACACTGTAAAGGTAATGCATTCAAACGCACAAGACATGTGACATTGCTCCATTAGGAATATAAAAAGTCCGGCACTTTTGTAAAGTGTCTGCTATTTTCTTTCCCTGGAAATGAGGGTCTTCTCCTAGTTCCACAAGTAGGCTTTATGATACATTGTTACCTTTTATCATTCTTATAAAGTTTCCTATCCCAAATCTGCATCTTTTGCCTTTTATGTTTATTGTTGTATTAAACCCATGACATTGTCTGCTTCACTACTAAATCTATCCCATAACCACATACAGTACCATTCATTTCTCTAGGACCTCAGTAGCTCTTATCTGTTTGCTTTTATGATCTCTTATGAACTGTTATGAATAACAACTTGCAGGAATGTTTGTAAAGTCATTTCAGACTGAACTCAGCCTTCCCCTTTTTTACCATACAGTGATACTCTCTGCAATGAAATCCAATTTGTTATAGAAATAGTTCATTACAGGATGCATTTCAGAGGGACACAAGTTCCCAAACACCTAAATACATGTGCTTATCATGTAAAACATTCCATCTGCATGAATCTGAATTTCAAAAAAAGCATACTTATTGGAGCAGGAAGGTACATGTTGATACAACAGATTCACCAGTACACTACTGCCCAGAGCTATTTTGTTCCTGCCCTCCGGGGCACCTCAGACAGGCTGCTATGTGGTGCACACAATCACAGCACTTTCAAGCACTTTGATAAGCTTTATTCTGCCATTATGCCATCTAGAACATTAAACACAATGTTTAAGTTCTATGTTAAATCACGATCAGCTCCTATTAACTGTTCCAAGCTCCTCATTTTTATCAACAGTTACTTTATTAAATCCTTAATAATATAGATGAAATAGTTAGTTAATTTGTGTGTTGAGCCATGGATGTTAATTTGTAAACATAATAACATACTGCAATCATTTGCATAATAGCATTTTAATCTTTTTAGTAAAAGCTGTAATTCCCTACAAAGTACGCTGCAGTAGAAACTAAGTGACTATTGGTAATAATAAAAAAGGCCTTAAAATTCTGATCCTATTATAGTGTTGGAACATACCCAAACTGCTACCATAATCTCTGAAATGTTACTGTTCTCTGATTTAGGTGTCTGTGTCAAGAATAAAAATGAAGTATAACTGGTAGCAGTAGACTATTTCCTAAATGTAATTTAGTATTCACTAAGCACCAGCACTTTGCAAATAGCTCTGAGGCTTTCCTTCAAAGTTCAGAGCTCTAGTTATGCATATTGTGTGAGGTACATACACCACGCAGCTCACCTCCAGCCTCTGTTGTGCTGAATAGATGGCTATGATAAATCATGCTGATTTGGCACTGAAGGGCATCAGCCATCAAGGATTTGACTACTATGTCTTTTTTTTTTTTTCCCTGAGATTGTATCTCCTTGAACTGCCTGCCCTGGGCTACTAGTTTTGGAGAAAATTAAAAAGTGGAAAAAACGTTAGGGAAGGCCACTACAGAAAGTCTATATAGACTCAGTTCTCTGGAACCCATTAACACCAGTCACAAGACTGGCAAAGAAAACATTGGTGGTTGTTTAAAAGTCAGGCCAAGTCATTTTACGCAAGATCTGGTAATTCATTAATCAATCTAGCTGCAAACCTTGAATGAATAACCTGCAATGGTGAAAGAGACTGGCAGCACCACAGAACATGAGGGGTTTTATAATCTGAACCAATGCAAATTACCCTGGTGATGTTTAAGGCTTCCCTCAACACTCATCATCTCCTGATACAACCTCTTCCAAATAAATAAGAAATCATTTATCCCCATGCATTCCCCTGCTGCCAGGGGAAAGACAGTCTGCATTTCATTGTGTATTTCTTTCTCTCCTCACATTCTCTTTGCTTGTAATACAGCCCTTTCTGGCAGTCTACAATAAAACATAGTCATCTTTTTAGGCTTTCCAAATACATAGAATGGCCTTGAGAAGTAACCTGGGATACATCTATAAAAAACAATTAAAAACAAAGTCATCAAATATTGTGAGCATTGCTTTGGAACATAGAATTATGTAAATAAATTAAATCTGCAGAAGGGCAAGCAATGTGGGTTTTCTGAAGTCTTTTTAAAGGTTAAAAAAAGTGTTTTGCCAAGTACAAGATTTATGATTCTACACAGGTTCATTGTAGTTTAACAGGTTATTGCCTATCTAGAAGCTGAATTTTCTCTTACCATCAGCTGAGTTATTTGCACAAAATGCCAACAAGGAGAAACACCCACTGTCGATAACTTCCCTCTCCATAATGCTAGGCATGGATCATAAATAATTTTAAATATGACTAATCTTACATGATATGGTACAGTACATTTCAAGAAGCCCTAAGGGACAACAGTTTTCATGAACAAAAAGCCTTCTCACTCATGGCACATCAAGTTGTATATTTCGTCACAATTTCACATAGCATTGGCTTTGAAAATGAAAATTTAACCATTTTGATTTTCTGAAGTAGCCAAATTAAATTTTTTGCAAATACAATTTTTAAAGTCTAGTTCTTCACAAAAACAAATCATGAAAGTGAATGGTGCAGTGAACCATCTAAGTACCTGGTCTTGGGTGACTTGTTAACTATTTACTTGCCTGAACTTGTGTCAATAGACAGTGCCCCGAGGACAAGAATTCCTTCATTTTATCTTTCCAAACAACAGGCCAAGAAAATTAGGTGAAAAACAGAAGTGATCAAGCTGTGAATAGAAAGAAATCACCTAATTCATAATGTACAAAAGCACAAACATAAGTAAGAGGAGCCTCTGTGCTGGGGCAGTACGGGCTTGATTTGGGGCTCCTATTGGTTACATTGCATCGGCATGTGAGCAGAAAGATGCAGTGATGAATTAGGTGTGTCTGAAAAATACTGGTGTGTTTTAATCCTAGAGCGAAGGCCAGCATCTCATCACACCTAAGGGGATGAGAGCAGGGATTTATATTTAACACTTACATACTATCTAGACTAATTGGACCTTTATCTCACTTGGCTCCTAGTTGCTACCATAACTATTAATGATTTCTAGTCTGAGACTCCCAGTGCCATTGAGAGTGCCTAAGGTTGTGGGTGCTCAGCTCAAGTGAGATTTCAGGAACATGATTTGCAGAAAGACTGAAAATTCACTTTATGAAATACAAACCTTTCTTAAAAAAAAGTGCACTTTCTTAGAAAAAAAGAGACACTCAGGAACTTTGTAAAGGACTTTTGAACCCTGTCCCTCATGTAGACAATGCCACATGTACAGCATTAATACCTCAAAGGAGAGTGTGTTTCATTCAAGGCTAGATTTGGCAATTAACACTGTACAGCTTGAGCATGTAATGCTGCTCGTGTACTTCTCATCATTTACTTGTCATTCTGGTTCCTTCCTTTCCACCCCAAATAGGCTGTATTTCTATTTTTGTATGACAATGCCTCACCTGGAAGCTTAAGTTAGATAAAACATTCTTCTCCCAAAATAACAAGAGAGGAAAAGAAAGTAAAAAAAAAAAAAAAAAAAAAAAAGTATAAAAAGACATTATTTTCTTTTATAAAAAGCCATTGAGGATCAATATGGAAAAAATCTAGTCATTACCAAATGAGAAAATGCACAAAACTTCCATTCTCTCAGTTAAAACAAATAGTTCCTCACAGAGCATGTGAGATAGTCTCTGGAGGAAGAAGACATCTTCTTCTGATCTTGAGCACCCCCAGTCGTCACATTACTGAGCGGCAGAGGCAAGAAACAGTGCAAAGTATCCAGCTGCACAGTGGAGAATGGGGACAGGGTTAATGCATGGGAGGAGAAAGTAACTGCTTCACTCCCATCCTCCTAGGCCAAGCAACCAAGAAATGCAAATGCAACACTCTAAGAAGCTGAAAATAGTCTAATTTTGCACTGCAGTATTGTAAAATATCATTAGGGCACAATTTGTCCCTACAGGTAAGCACGGGCCAAGCTGCGATGAGACAGCAATGCAGCCTGCAGCTGAAGTCAATGAGTGTGAGAAAAGAAAACAACTGAATTTGTGTGTTAGGAAAGAAGCAGCATATTTCATTTCCAAACTATTACTTGCTGTGTAGATTCATTCCCTCATCTGCCTTGCCCCTGTTTCCCCACACATATCCCCCTGTTTCTTCACACTGGGGCAGTTCATACTCAGACAGACCCAAACAAGCCCATGAGAGGTTGCCCCTGTCATCATCTCCCAATGAGGCTGACTACCAGCCTATGTGGCTGTGCTCCTATTTGCAACATACTTGGATTTTTCCTATACAAGGTGTGTAGGGGAATGGCCACTACCTATCTGAGACAACTTTATACTCAGCAGCTGTGGCCATCAAAGTAGACAGGCAGTATCACACTGGACAAGCAATGAGGTGGTCAAGTTCCACTGGTTTTACTGGAATAATTTGCATGCTTAGATCTGGTAAATATGTAATTGTATTACTTATTTGGAACTTACACTTTGAAAGTCTGCATCTTCAACTGATTTTTCCTAAAAGAAAATGTGTCTGCATTTGGCTTTGATGAATGTAGAAAAAAAATGTGTCCTCAGCTATACAAAAAGGCAAAACAAGTCTCCACCAGTCCCTGCAAATGTGGACGCTCCCCGCTTCCACCAACATACCCTACCCTGCCTGAGGCAGTACAACTGCAATTCAAGAACCAGACGGGATTGGAAACTTTGTAAAACAAAGTGTGGCACATTATACAACTAAAGAGAAAAAGAGCAGCTAAGCACAAGGCTTTGCAGGGCTATTTTGATTCAAATAAAATTAATTCTGAGTTACTTGGATGTAAATGACAGACCCAAACAGAGAAGACCAGTTTCTGCTATCAGTTACACTGGTTTAAATCCAGAGTAATTCATCTGCATCAGGGAGATCACTGTGGGTTTAGAGCTGTATACACAGGAAGGAGAATTTTATTCAGGACATCACATCCTAGCATTTTATGATACCTATTCAGTTAATTTTTTCCAGCCTTTAAAATTCTACCATGATAATCTGGGGCTTTCTGGAACAGTGGACTATCTGTACTTCCTGGAGCTCTGGTACCTGGTGTGTGAGAAACAGCACCCATAACTTGTTTTTGTACAATGCCTTCCTGCCAGCTAATCAATTTATTGTCCAATTTCCCAGTCAGTGAACGATCTATGGCCTCTCCTATCAACAAGGAGGGAAGGAGGTTAGAGTTTAGGAGGGGCATGGCTGCCTGAAACCACAAGGTGGAGAATTATGAAGGCTTTACACGACAAAAGAAAGAAGACTGAGACAGAGATAGAGAGACAGTAACCCTCCTCCTGGACCTCTCATACACCCTAACCCTCAATGCACAATTGGAAAGAAAACAATTAAATCTCTCCTATCACCCTCTGACTTTTACTTTTAGATTGCTTTCCATCAGGACATCTGTGAAACATAAGAACACTGAGCTGGTCCCTGAGCTACTGACAGCCCTCATTGCCTTCTCTGCCTCCTTCTTCTACCCTACACATAAACCAATTGCAGACCTCTCAATTTGGGTGCAAGTAACTTGCACAGTAAGGCTCTGAGTGGTAAAAATCTTTACTAGAAATGTTCCAGCTACTCATCAGCTAGCTGCTGTGCAGTGCTCTGCTTCTTGCCGAGGAACTCAAGTGGAAAACAACAAACAAGCTTCAACTTCTGTTTTGCTCAGTAGCTGACAACAGTGCAACTCTTCATCGTGACGCCACAGGGCAGTGTGCTCTAGGCACTCTTCAGCTGTTTCCTCTCAAAAATCAGAAGTTCCATTTAAATCCTTTTAAGGCTTTCCCCCCCACACCCCTCAGATCACAGGTCTGGTTTTGATCATGAGCATTAACGGAACCAGTCAGAACCTGTAATACACCAGCAGTTTTCTCATCTCTTAATGGCGGAAAACTAGTAAACTGTTGTCCACCAGGCTAGTAGGAAAAAAAAAAAAATCAGAAAAAAAAAGCAAGCAAGGACTTTGCAACATGCACGTGCATCATCTTGCCTTACCTCAAATATATTGGCGGGTTCATTGCTGTACTGATTGGAGATGATCTCTGACTGGTCGCTGTACCACTTGAGTCCCCCCAGAAAGCTGTCTGCATCCAGGTCATTCACATCTAGTTCAGAGAGGTCAAGTTCTGGGAGATCTGGGCAAAGAGGCTGGTCTTCGCCAACCAGAGCAGCACACTACAGGATACAGCAACACAGAAATAGTTTCATTAATTACCAGGAATCTATTAACCAATATCATGTGATAAGAATTAAGCCTCAATTAAGCTATGGCACAGGGTCACTAAGATTGACTTTGTTTTCTGAAAAAAGAAACACATAGTGTTTGGTCACTGTTAGGTACATAAAGGGGCAGGGAAAACAGCAGGGCATAAGCTGCCTTCTCTATCACATCTCTGTCCTGGGATGTTGACCTTCCTTCTCCCTGTACCATTTGATAATGGTCATATTCAAAGCTTTAAATCCAACAGCAAAGGCCAAAGCATGGCCTTATTCTCCTTTCAGAGTGAACCAGTGCAGGTAGAAGTTACAGATGAATACCTCTGGGCAAGGTCTGTCATGCATTTCCTGATACATTCAGGTTAAAGAGGCACAGCCTGTTACAGCCTTCTGCCCTGGAGGCTAGCTCAAGCTGGAGACAGTCACACTTTCACTTCTGCAGAACCTTACTGTAATCCTTACAGCCACTCATTATGGTGGCTACCATATAGGCTTAAAAAAGTATGGGTTAGTGACGTTGCTTTGCTCTTTTCCTGATGCACAAACCGCAGCAACCCAGTTCTGCATAACTGTCCTGGTAACCAAACTGTGGCTTGAAATACCCTTATATTCTCCTCTCAGTGATGAGCATAGTTAGTTCACATAGCCTTTCACCTGCTTGGTGTGAACACATCTATTATCCTAGCTGGTTTCCTAAATATCCCCAGAGAGAAGCTGTACTCAAAGAACCAAATGGGTTTTCCTCTTCTGGCAGCCTCTGATTCAGTAATCCTAAAAGAGGGTCTGTAAAACATTTTGGTTGAGGCAGTAAACACAGTCTAGTCTGCAGGAATCCTCTTCAGCAGTGCAAAATGTTTCTGTCTGCATAACTTAGGAAGAGAGTGAGGATAAATAAAAACAAACCTGGAATAAGTCTCCTTTTATATGCCAGTATGAAGCTAGATAGGGTATTGACTGACCTACTAAGGAAGAAGAAATTAATAACATACATCCACTTCAACACAGCAATTGAAATGTTAGAGCATCCACCAAAACCATTTCCTAATTATAGAAAACATGTAGTAACAGTTTGGCAAATAGCTGAGTCCCATATGTCAATGCTGCTCAATTAAGCAATTCCTACTGCACTGTACTGTGTATCCTTGTCACTCATCTCCAAACATCTACATCGATACGGGCACACAGCAGAGCACACGTGGAACTGCAGAGGCACCAGCGCTGAATGGTTAAAAGCCATTGAAAGCCAACCGAGCCTAAGGGCACCTACCATGAGTATTTCTAGCACTGTTAAGGATGGCCAACAGCAGGACCTCCTCAACTCCTGTCAGTTGAACGGGCGGTTTGAATGATTTCCCAACTTCTATTTGGACTGAAGTCAATGGAGAAAGCGCCCCTTTTTGAAGGCAGATGTCTGTAGGGCACTAACAGCGTCCATGGATGTGAATTGCTCAGTACTGGTTATGTCACTCTCACAAGGACCACCTTTTACAACAATGCAAGCGAGAGCTGCTGAAGGTGCATTTCATTGAGGTTTTTGTCCCTGGAATCTCGGTGTGTCTGCAGTGTAGGGGCTGGATGCAGCAGCGCAGCCGTGAGCAAAGATTTTGTCTGTTGGCACAAAGACTCGGTGCAGCTGGTGTGAGCTATAATTTACCAGACAACTTCTACGTCTACCAGGACACTACAAGATAATCATAGAGTAGGCCAAGGGGCAAGGAAGCTGAGAGGCTGCAAAATGAGGTTCTGAAACAGCAGTTGTTTTTCTTCCTTTTATTTAAGGGGCCATAGAACTATAAGAAATCAAAATCCCACTTAAGTAATCTTAACTTTTTTTTTTTTATCTGAATTTTTTTACCATTATTTTGAGTGTAAGACAAAATAATAAAAAAAAAAAAAACCAAACGAAAAACAATTAGATAGTTTCCTCTTCTTTAGTGCGAGACACAACCTTCTGGCAGCAATCTTATAATATAGAGATGACCTTTTTTGATGCTTGGCCGAAATCTCTGATCTCATTAAAGGATAATCTAGTTTTTGACTGAAAAGGTAGATTCTCAGCATCACTCTCAGGTTTGTGTTCTGGAGGTCAGTAGCTTATAACTGATGCCATAGACTTCTAAAGTATCCTGCTGATCTGTTACTGCTTTCATTTATAAAAATAGCTTCACCCTGTGAACCACCTACTTAAACATGTTTACTCTTAGTAATCTGCATTTTTAAGTTCCTACAGTGGGCTTTTGAAGCAATATAAACAATAGTATTAAAAAAATTCTGCTTATCACAGCTTTCATTACCTATAGTGACTGCAATGTCACCTAAAAGTGTAACTGCTGAAATGAAGTATATATGCCCTGCCAATGTTGACATGATAATAAAATCAATGTTTCTGAATATGACATTATGCTTCTGAGCACACAGAGCACATTAATCTGAGACACATTAGCAGCAAGTGTTCCTGTTATTAATTTATATTTGGCCTTTGCATGATGCCAGATTTAACACTCCAAGTCCTAAAACTGTCCTCATCTGACACAGCTGATATTTGCTGTTTGCCTATACATCTGTAACAGGTGCACCTGCATTGCTACCACACATTTTACAGTCTTCCCACTGTTATTTGATATGATAGTTATTCCATAACTATAGCCCGAATTTTACAGTAATATTTAGGAGGATAAAGCAGTCACTAAATACAAAAGGCTAATTACTGTGCGTTATTTCACTCCAACAGACCTTTTTTCTCTTAGTTCAGTCACAAACAGTAAATTAGCTTAACTGCACTGATGGTAATGAATCACTATAATTAAGTATAATTCTCCATTAACCTTTTGGCTGGTTTTGTGCCTTTGAAGGTAAATTTAAAAAAAAAAGAGGGAAAAAAAAAAAAAAGACTGGACTTGTGCCATATTAATTATATTAATGAAAATATAATCTTTGTTTTATTTTTAACAAGTTTTTCAAAGCACCAAGGGGATGAACTCAGGAAAGAAAGAGAGACTTTACAAAATGTGTGTCATGTGGATTCTCTCTATCAATCTTTGCAACCTTACTGTACATCACCTTCATTAAGCTGTGAAGCACTGGGGATGCTGATCAGCTACAGTGATGCAGGCCTTTATTAAACAACACACCGTCTTGTCATTATGTGAGCAAGAATATAATACATTTTGCATTGACAGCAAATATTAATGATTCAAAAAGTGAAAGCTGCCACGAGTACTTTGCTGCCTGCGTTATTTTAGCTCAGTAAAGGTGATCCTCTGAGCCAACGCAGCACACAGATGCTAGTGTTGCTACAGGAAGTGCAATGCAGGAGCACATTGGCAAAATCCTACCCACAGTTAATCCATCCACCACACAATTAATATTAAGATCAAACTGGTTTTTTGGTTCTTTTTTTTTTTTCCCCTCACTGCACTATGAAAAAGTCATTGACATAAATTATCTATTCTGTTACTAGCTTGAAATTACTGCAGGAACTCTAGTGATTAAAATAAATCTTCAGTATTTCCATATAAGCTGGTTCCTCAATCAGTTCCTAGCAGCATTAAGAATAATACATGATGGAAAAATGAAGCTACGGCAGCTGAGACCCATGCTACAAGCCAGACAACAACCCACAGGATACTCCAGCTACTCAGAAACAATTAAGACTTTGGAGCCAGAAAGTCATCTACTTACTGCCTTGACTCATAATAGCTACAGGACATATGAATTATCCATATCTATTCCACTTTACCAAGAAATCAAAACAAGATAAGACCAATTACAATATGCAAACAGAAATCTGCGGATACAATGGCAAGCTGCAAATATTTAAAACATGACAAAATGACTTGAGAATCCACACACATGCTCTGCCAGATAGGAAAAATTTACTGGAGAACATGGAAACAGTTCACTTTAGATGGTAGCTCTCTACAGCATGAACATCTTATTTAAAAGGCATTGCCTGTAACCTGTTTTTCCCTCCCCCATTGCCCAAGGGGAGCATTTTAAGCACTTATTCCAAGCCCGAAGCCAGAGGATTAGTTCCTTTGAGCAGGTCTGTATTCGGGATTCCACTCCATGGGGTCCAAAGAAAGTTTGCCTCGCTTCGCAAGTTGCCCGAACTTTCAGGTAATGCTCCATTTTGCTGAATGCAAACATGCAGAAATCCTCAAACCTCACATTATACTCCAAAGATTACCATGGGGCTGTTTGCCTTTTTTTATTTTTTCCTTTATGAATTGTAGCCAGCAGAAGCTGTGGATTTGATGTATTGCCGTCTATTTTTACACAAGCAGCAGCAGCGGCAGCAGCAGCAGCAGTTCACACAGTCCTGCATAAACTCTATTCTCATGGTTCATCCTGTTGTCTGTGCTGTGCAGTGGGATTTAACCATTTCTTGGACTACTCAGATTGACTGTGAACCCTGCTCTACGGGGCATTAGCTACAGCGTCAGTATTCCAATACCACAAGTAGCAGGGAAACGTCTCCTTCCAGAAATCTCTTTTAAAAGCATGTAAAGCCAAACAACAGGGTATTCATTCCTGTGTGCATGTTTGTATTCTGCAGCTGATAAACAAGTAAAAAACCTTCGACAAGCTCAGTGAAACAAGGAATTAAAATATGAAGCCATGAGTTAATTTTAACTTTTTTTTTTTTTAATAAATATTAGTCTTATTCTAAATAAACATGGCATTTCTCCAACCAGGCCACTAAACGCCACTGGAAACGCCACTTCAGACACCGATTCATATCAGTATCTTAAAGCATAAATATTGCATATGACGGGAAAGCGAGCCAGAGGCACATGAAAATAGTTTCCAACTGCAGGAGATACTACACTGATGACAGGAGCTCGGCTTTGATTTGCTCAAGGCATCGCAGAGTAACCTTAAAATAGCAAACTTACTGGAGTTAAGATAAGATACGGACTTGTTTGCAAAGTACGCTGCCTCGGCCGTCCTGCCGGTGCCCTGCCGAGCCCACGGCCCCGGCAGCTGCCGGCACCCCACGGCCGCCCACGCCGCGCACTCCTCACCTCGAGATCACTCCATACAGAGTCCTGGTTGCACATGTCCCACGCCATCCAGCTGCGGAGCGACGGCAGGAAAGCTGGCAAACTACAGTCCAGAGGCAGGCAGGCAGCAGACACTCATGCAGGCAACGAGACCCTCTCTGAGAGTGAACCCAAGGCACCTGTCTTACTACTGTTCGCCGTCACATGACAAAGCTATTAAAAAGTAGGCTGGGCTGTCACTCATCCAGCCTTCTGGAGCCGCTGCTCCAGCCCGTGACGTCACCAGGGGCAGACCCAGCCTGAAGTGAAGTAAATCTTTGCAAAACCCGCTCAGACCTCGGCGGCCGCGGCAACACGCTGTGACTCAAAGCACATTTCCACGCCACACCCCCGGAACACTGCTCCTGTCGTAGCACAGCTCCTATCCCTCCCCATCTCTTTTAATTTCTTAGCTTGCTTTCTTTGTCTTCCCCCCACACCCCAGCACACAATAGGCAGAGCTGTGCTTATAATAAAGAAAAAGTGAAGTGACTCCCAGCCGAGCTACAGCCTGCGTGCTCTGAGTAGCCCGAGCACCTTTTCCCGTGCCTGCACCGGTTCCCCGCCGCTGTTCTCCTCCGAGAGGCTATCCCAGAGTTCGGCAAAAGTTACACCTCCTCCCAACATTTTTTTGCATCTCCCCAAGTATTTTGCTTAGCTTATGGTTTCTTATGGACAATTGCAACTCAAGTTAGTTTTTCCACGGTAAGTATATCGGCAACCCCGCCCCCCCCCACCCCCCAGCATTTCTCTGAAATGGACTCAGCATCTATAAAAAACGTTCCTACAGTTATCTCACCTGCTCCGAGGGGGAAGCCTGATCCTGTTCCCAGATGGATTACAGTACTTGGAGCAGCTCTTTAATCACTCCTCTGTCTCAGTGCATTCCCCAAGAAACCGTGGCTATTACAAAGAACTGCCTCCGTCCTGCCCACCACCGCCGTGACCCCCGCCCGCCTCTATGAGCTGCCTCAGGGCACATTGCCGTACCCTCCTGACCCGAACCCAGTGGTTGTTCACTGAAAATAAATTAATTAAAACAGCTCTTGCCTTGTGAAAATCCAGACACACTGTTAACACCTGTCTCCCCGTCAAAGCTTTTCCCAGACAATAGGGGCTGCTGCAGGTGCAACTGGTTTATGATGCCCCTTAGCATTGCGTACACAACAAATTCCAGGCACCAAGCTGAACTGCAAATTGTTGTCCAGAACAGGGAAAGAAAACGCCCAAATAAAGGTCTTGTTTAACTATCCCCACCTGCCTGCTTATTGTCTTAAGCTGCAGCTCTTTTCATTTTCTGGGTGCAAAAATTCTCGTGAAATGTAAATGTTGGCTCCCTAGTGCTGGGCTACCAGTCAAAGTTGCAAAACTATAGCTTATCATCCTCCATGTCATGAAATATTCATTTTCATTGTTATTTGCAAACTTGAGTATTCTAAAGACTAAATGAATTCAATTATTATACAAGGCTATGGCAATTTTGCTGAGAGGAAAAAAATAAATAATAAGTACAATTCTTGAAATAGCCTTTTTCCCACAGACACTGGAACCTTCAGAAATGGTAGGAGGTCTCAGATATATTCTTAGCTTATTTGTGTTTCCTTGTAATTCATTATTGCCAGTCCTGATAAAATGTACATTTTTCTGAGCTTGTGCTTAAGTTGCAAATCACTTCACACTGTCATATTTTCTCCAAGCACTGATGACAAAAAAGGCATTGTTTTACTTTACCTAATTTTAAAAAAACACAGCAAAATACTGAAAAACTACAGAAAATCTTTCCTACAAATAATTAAATTAACGGTATTGCTTTGCTCTCACAACAACAAAAGACCCCCCAACCAATTTCCTTCCCAATTATATGCTGATTTAATGATAAAACTGCAGTAAATTATTAAGATCTGTGGCAAAGGTGAGTACCTCTACCCCCTGAACAGTCAACTGTGAAATAATACTGGGCACCTGCCTGCCTGGAGTGGAGTCAGTTCTTATTAATTATTATCTGTGGATCCATGGTTGGTGGAATATTCTCCTTCAATACCTACTTATAATTGTGTTCATTGACTGTGCCGAATCCATCATCTGGGTTTGTTGTTTTTTTTTTTGAAGTTTCATTCACACCTTTTATAGAAATGTATTTACACTGGAACATTTCATATTGCTGTTTTGGATATTTTGACCTGCTCATGTTGTTTCTATTTTCTACATTTCCACTTCAATGCTTTCCCTTCAAATTAGCAAGTTAACTGATAAATATAAACTGTGACCTTAGTGGTGCTCTCACCATACAAGCTTTAGAGATTGAAGAACTTTTCTAGTGTACTATAGATGGAGCAACCAGGAGTAATAATTACTAAGCCTCCAGAACTTTTCTATGGCCCTGTCCAGATTATAGCTTGAACTTTGCTGGCTGTTCCAGCATTACCTGGAAGAGATGCCAAGCAAAACTCCAACTACAAAAGACAGTGAGATTTCAACAAGGGTTCCATATTGTTTGGGAAGAATTTTATTTATTTTTAACTGAAGTGTCTAACCCCAGCCATAGTATAAATTTACCCACTAGGATCTTTTTTCTGTGTTTTAATGTGGGTTTTGAGCATAGTGCCCCCCAAGGAGGAGAAAAGCAAGGAAGACAGCTGCAGTGGTGGTGTAGTTTGGAAACGATGCAGTCTCCCCATCTGCAATTGAAGCCTGTGAAAGCCAGCCAGCACCTAAGCTACTTCCTCAAAGGAAATCTTGCCTTCTGAACATTGCCTAGAAGCTTTAGCAATGCTCTTCCCTCTGTTTTGACAACACTAAAGAA
The DNA here is from genome assembly GCA_013401135.1 of Cettia cetti. Classification (NCBI taxonomy): domain Eukaryota; kingdom Metazoa; phylum Chordata; class Aves; order Passeriformes; family Sylviidae; genus Cettia; species Cettia cetti. The sequence continues at coordinate 128,576 of VZUI01076596.1, forward strand.
TTGCACAAACATCTTTAGTGAGACAATATCTGAGCACATACACCCATGATATTTGGTTCCATAACAAACACGTACAAAGAAAACCCTCCTTCAGCTGACAAAGTCTGCGGGTCTCTTTGACACAATCTGCCCTGCTGAAATGTCCTTTATCAGACCACCTCTTCAATCACTGCATTTCCCCTGTTTTCAGGTTAGTCTGTACCAGGTGTCAGCAATTCCCAGACTTTTCTTCTTTAAGGGCCATGATTAAAGAAAGTTTTGGTAAGCCTTCCAACAACATTTGGGCACTAATTCCCAAATCCTGACACATTTCTAACAGGACTGGAAGATATGGCTGCCTGCAACAACAGGAAATACAAATCAATGACCAAAGCCTTCAAACCCTCTCTCCTTGACTTTTTCCTGGATTCAGCAAGCATTTTATCTCTTTCTCCTCCTCTTTCACCCACATTTTCTAGCTATGGGTCAGGTTTTTATTCCCTGTAATTTAGGTTTCTCAAAGAAGCTGCTGATTTTGGAGACCTCATGACCAAAACTTAGCCCCTTCATTACAGCACTGAGGAAAAAATACTTTCTTTCCTTGCCCCCAAGATTATGGTACTCTCTGATTTTCAGCAAAGTTTGCTACTTTCTCAGTGGAGTAAGGACAAGCAAACTTGTACATAACAATAATGCTGAAGTTTCAGACAGATGAGGTTTGCAAATCAGTTCTCACATTGATTCAACCCTTTCTGCTCCAAGAGTGAATGGCATTACAGCATAAGATCAGCTAATGCTGTATATAAAAGAGCAAACTGCACTCCAAAGGTGTGTTAGCGTGAATGGTGTTCTATATAAAGTATATGTACCATATTAATTTTTTATTAAAAATCTTCCTTCTGTGCATCTTTACTCTTATTTTTTGCACAGTCCTGTATTTGTTCTCCAGTCCATTCTCTCTGTTCCACTTTTATTTATTTGCTTTTTTTTTCTCTTTCTCATCTTCTTTTCCTTATTTATCCAGTTCATCCTACCCAGAATACACCCTTTATGGCGTAAGCCAGTGAATCAAACTCCTTGAACTTCTGGGTTCATTGGTGCAGTAATTCTGCAATGGAATAAAACCATCTGCTCTCTTTGGTTTTGTTAGGGCAGTTATGATCAGAGATTTTTTTTTTAACAGAGAATAGTAGTTGTACCAGCTCTCTGAAAAACTCAAGGACCAAGTTAATTCCTGGCCCAGCTCTGGGTCACAGGCTACTGTCTGAGGAGCTGTATATTCGAGAGTTCAAAATAACTTTTTCTGAACAGCAATGCGTTACTGACATTACTGACATTACTGACACCAGGCTGAATTTTGCCACATCTGCCTCCACAGACTGAGGGCTCAAATAAACAGCACTGAATGCCAGGGGAAATCACTTGCTTGTTCATGTGCAACTGGACCTGACTGTGACTATTTACTATCAACGCAGATTACCTGATTACCAGGCTTGCAGACGTGACTCTTTGTAATAGGGTGCTTGTAGTAAAACCTTCCAGGAGAGTTCAGGTGAAGCAGGAGGATGACAGGTGCCCACTACAAGAAATCTTATCATTCTTCGTATACCTCCTTGAACATCACCCTCTTTATAAGCATGTTTCACTTACTCATTATTATAAATAAGAAAAACTAACCCACTCCAGCTGATCATGTAAAAAATATATTTGTCACTTGTTTGCCTCCAACATTTGGAGCATTATCCAGAACCCTCATTTGCTATGATTTGCTGGAAAATCCAGCTTGTCAGGCTTTTTTAAAGGAATATGAACAATGTCTTTCACATGAGTGTTACTGTTTTATAGAAGGGCTGATTTGTAAAAAAGTATCTACCTTTAAGTTTATGACTGCTCTATGTTTGAGAAACAGAGCCATGTAAACACATCTGTTTCCTGGGGAGGCTGTGGTGCTATCTGAGCACAGACACCCAGGCAAGTCAAGGAGACAGATTCCAGTTTTGCACTGTCTTGCAGGTTGGCAGAGCAGGCAGGACCACATCAAAATCGCAGACCGTTGCAGATCTTCATCATCTCTCCTTTACTCACCTCACTGCTGATATTTCCTTGGAACAAAAGAAGTCATAAAGTTCTTATTATTCCCTTATCCTTCCACACATTCAAGTCCCTGAGAAGAGACCAAAACCTGCTCATATCTGATATTATTAGACCCAAGGAACTGGTTTCTGACATTCCTGTTCAGGGGCCTGGAACATCTGTCCTTACTCAGAAGCTAAGCCCTTCCTCTCTCACTCCCAGCCTTGCTGCGATGCTCATGCCCTTCCAGTGAAAGGCAATATTGTCTTCTCCAGCTGCAGACACACAGGGCAGAACATGGGAAAGCTTCAGGAACACACCTTGTATTTGGAACACTGCAGAGCTCTGGAACACCCCACCCAAACCCTTCTCATTACGCATGTTACCATCCATCTTGCACCCTTTCTTTCCCCTGAGCACCTAGAGAATTGACCTGGAGCACTTCTTCCCTGGCTTGTTCATAGAATGCCAATCTAATTTTTACTGACTTTTTCTGAGAGGGATCTGAAGAGGATAATTCCATGAACAACCACCATGGATTTGATATCTTAGGGTACAGAAAAGATTCACTGGTGCAACCATAAGCAAGTTTGTTGGAGGTACTAGCCTTCAAAGCAACCAGCCTTTACTGAGGTGGCCACCCAGCTGTCACATTGCATTTGGGGTTTGCTTTGCCATCTGCCTACTTAGTCACCCAGACAGGGCCTCCCAGCCTGAAGGGGAACTGTGATGCCCAGGCTGCCACAGCAGTGCAGGAGAGCACATTCCCTTACCAAATCCACTCTGAGGCTCACAGTAGCTAGTAAAGGGAAAAAGAATCTCTCATTTCGGTAGCACAGGCTATCTCCTCTCTAAAATGGCTGGTAAGGTGACTGCAGTGAAGCACACACAAGGCTGCAGCACAGCACTGGAGAGAACAGTAACCTTTAAATACCCTAAAATCAAATCTTGTTTTACACAAAACCGCTATGGTAAAGTCGATGTGAATGAAGCACCTTTGAGTGAAGGAACAGAGGGAAAGGCAGTGGATAGTTTTAGTACCTCCTAGCAATTCTTTTTAATAAACTGGAGATGACAGACAGCCTTACCAACACATCCCTCATCTTCAAATATGACTTTCTTCAGACAGACCTCAGTGGAACTGAGTCAGCCTTTTTTCTTGGGCCTTGCTCTTGGCATTTTTCATATTAAAACAAAGTATAATGTGGAAATAATTCTGGACTCTAGTAATCTGATGGGATTTTAGTAACACAGGCCACAGATTTGCTCTGCAACAAATTTAGGCAAACAAAATAAGATGAAGATATCACACAAAACACTGGTGTGTTTGTTTTTTTTTTAATACACTCATGGATCAAGTTATCCTTTATATGGTTACACTTGCCTGTGGAAATGTTTGAGCTTTTGTGGAACATCCTGTCAGTGGAGAACATAATTCAACTCATGCAGCAGCCAGCACTCACTGCTTGGCCTCTGAAGCTCCCAGGCTGCAGCAAAGGTCCCCTTCCCCAGCTCCTCACAGCCCCTGCACCCCATTTTCCTGAGTCAGCCAAGGACAAGCCAAGCAGAGATGGCTTGTTGCAACACCCAACAGTCTCATGCAGACAAGGCTTCTGAAGCATCAGCTTTGCCTGACCTCCTAACTAGTAGTTCCTGCCAGCCAAAATTGAGCCCTGGAGCTATTTTTAGCCAGAACCCTTCATGAATTGCAGTTAACTCACAATATGCAAACTAGTGACTAGTGCTAGAGGAATCCCTATGGGTTTCGTGGTTCCACTCCCTGCTCAAAAGTCCAATTATTCATTTTTCTTGGAGCTGCAATATTAATCTAAAAAAGTTGCACAAATGGCAAGAGATGTCATCCTCCCTCCATCCCCAGTTCAGATAACTAAAATAAAGGAAGATAAGCATTCAGCCCAGGGCTTATTAGCTATACAAAGTGCAGCTGTAAACCTTTAGAGGCTGACCCTCCTCCAGCGATGTTTTTGACAAGAAATTTGTCAGTACTTTCACCTCTGACTCAGGGCCAAACACGCTAGTGCAGAGATGGAATGGGAAAACTAGCCACAGAAAGATATGGGTGAGTTACTATTTAATTTAATTTTATTTTATTCTATCCAAACCACTTGCCTCAATACCTGTATGAGAAAATGCAGTAAAGTAAAAGGGGGGTTAAAGTAGCTGGTAGGGGTGACTGCTCTAAATCCTTTGGAAGGGAATGGAAATCTTTAAATGGATTTAGGCAGGCTTCGAATCAGACCTTATCACAGAAGGAGGGACCAAGACAGTTCAAAGCAGAAACTCCTCCACCTTTTTTTTTTTCCTTTTTTTTTTTTAATACTCATACAATTCAGGCTTCCCCAGCTTTCCCCTATGAACACAACAGGAATAAAGCAGATAGATTGTATCAGCTATCACCATTTTAGACATCTTTGTTCCCAAGAAATTTAGTATTTGCTGAACATCTTTGCCGTGGGACACTGATAATATATTATTTTGTAAGTGGGTACCAGGGAGATTCATGCTTCCTCCCTGAAAAAGCTATAACTGTACTTTCATTACTTCATGTCTTTCAACAAATAAGGCAAGTTTTCTGCGTCTATGTTTGTCCCTAATAGATCTCTACCATTGTAAAATTCCCCAACAGTCTGACTCAATTAAACACTATTTGTTGTTTCTGCTCTTTTGAACTCCACACGTGGAAGTGCAAGTCAGGGCAATGCATTTAACCAAAATCATTGAAAGAACTGTGTAGGATTCACACTGAAACAGAGACTTCATCAGAGTGCACCTTTCCCTTTTGCCTATTGCAGCCTCCCCCTTCTCTCTGAGGAACAAAGAACCAAGTAAAAATAGGTAACTGTCAGAATGGAAGATTATTTTAATTTGTGTTGTAAGTTGCTATGTGAAAAAAAACCCTCTGAAAAAACAGCAAACCAACACCAAAGAGCACTTCATCATAATATTATTACCAATTTATTAAACCAAGATTGCACAGACTGGAGAAATGAGTGTGACACTTCCCTGGGGGTTTTCTGAAGGAAGACCTCCAGCTGTTTCATTCTCACATGCACTCCAGTTTACAGGGACATGGGAAAATATTTGCACCTCAGTTCAATGCAACATAATTTTATATTGTTGACTGGTTTTCTTCAAGGAAGGGTAGAAGCATGCACAGCAAGCTGGAGATGTACACTTTGAGAGATAGGGCTACCATCTTCCAGGGAGAGTGAGGGAAAACACATGGTGGTTGTTAATTTATATCCTGGACAATGCTATAAATCGAAGCATCACTGACAATTCCTGCCCAGTAAACATGCTCAATTTCATCTCCCGTAAAAAGGCGAGCAGGCACTAAATAGCAACACATTTTGATTTTCATTTAGCCACTTTAATGATAGGTGATGTTAGTGGAAAAGATCATTTATCTTCAGATTTATTTTATACGAGATAAAAGGCCTTGCCAATTTTTTAAAATTCATTTACACAAGTGAATAAATCTTCCAAAACAATAAGTACGAAAGTCATATTTCTTTAACTTTGCTAAAATCTGAAAATGCTGATCTTGGAGTGAAATAGACAGCACTGGCATTTTAATCAAGAACATAAAGATTCCTCTTCTAAATAAGAAGCACAGTTATACTTCAGAAAAAAAAAAATCTGATTCAGAGATGCCTTTTTTAATGCATTTAGTCAAAAAATCTCCGATAAATCAGGAGAGACGCGTGCAATTTTTATGTCCCCTTCTTTTTTAGATCAGTTCCAATGTGAAGGCTACCTAAAAATAGACAGAACCTAACCTTTCAAATATCTATACTGCTGCATACCACGAACGCAAGCTTTCAGTGCCTCTCATGGCTTTCAAGAGCCTTGTGCTGTGCCTGTCTTCTCCTCTAGCACATTATCCCATGTTGCCTATTGCACCCAGGCATGAGACAAGCTGCAAGTTGCAATGTGCAGTGCACTGCAATATGTGATATGTGTCCATTTGAGATGCACAAGCAGAAAGATCATGAAAACCAGCCTTCCCTTTTGGCTATTTGATTCTTGCCACAAAAAGGACACTGACAGCATTGAACCTAGTAAGTGGGGATGTGAAAATGAAGCTGTGCCGGCTGCCCCAGCAGCTCTGTTCAGAAAGCACAGGCTGTCTGGTTTGCAGCACACCACTCTTAAAAATATGAAGGGGAACAATAAGCTCTTTTATTGTTTTCTACAGTGCTTGCAGACATAGTTCTAACCATTTAAAGAAGAGATTTTGCAACAGTGCACTGAACTGAGTGACTGGTGTAGAATTACAAGACAGCAGAATACTAGGTAACTATTCCTTTGCATTACACTTTCAAAACTGTGGTTCTGCTTGGCCTTAATGGTATAGGTCAAATTCATCCCAAGCACAATCCCGGCAATTTCAGGTCAGTGGTACCTGAAAAATCAATAGCATTTAAGTTGATCAAGTTACAAATACGGCGATTTTGGCCCAGGCTGTACAAATCCTTACTTTTATTGTATATTGTATATTCTTCACTTGGTACTATATTTCATTGTTCTCTAATGCTAAACACCTTACTTAGCAGGTCCTAAAGCCATACTAGGAGTTGGAATAGGAGAAATCTGTCCTAAAATCTGGTTGTGGGGCTGCCCTGGGGGCTTTGAGTGATCGTGACTTTTGCTTACACGAAATAGAAAATCACCCTTGTACCAGTTGTTGGCTAGCTACTCCTAGCAGGAACGAGCTCGTAAGGACTTGCTTTTCTTTGTTTACTGTCATGCTCTGCTCTGACAGAGTCAGAAGTTTGTCAAGGCATTTTACTCTGTCGAAAAATGAATAAAATAACTTACACTGATAAAATAATGAAATAAAGCAGCATCAGACTAAATGAATTCCTTCATAGAATTTTGGAAGGAAAATGTCTTACCTGCTGACAGGAAGGCAAGAATAGCAAACAAAGGCATAGGAATAAAAGCTATTCAATAAAATATCGATTTCATTATCACCACCTATTCAACTTAATTTTCTTGGCATCCATATCCCTAATGCAGGTTTGTGATAGATCGTACAATCACTTTTTAATTAAGCCCTACTGTGCCTTGTATTAAGAACAAGACAGTATACATTATGGCACAATATATCTACCAAAATATTTAATGCTTATCCTTTTCATTTTGGTATTTAAAAGTTGGTCTCTTAGGAGGTGGTATCAGTATTTAACAACATTCTTGACAGTAAGTATAAAAACAAAAAGCTTCATACTTAATCTAGCTATGTCAAAACTGAAACTCCTTAGAATAATTGCTTTCTGAATATATAATATTTATATTGCATTATTTTATTATTACTCAGCTTTCAACATCTTAAGATGCAAAACTTGTTCCTTCTCCTACATACTGATGGGATAGAAGTGGCACAAGGATAGAAAACTCACATTTGACCAGTTGAGTGGTACATGAAATAGATGTTATCATGTTACAATAGATATTTAATGATAAGACTGGCGGCTTTCTGAGTTGGTAGTATTTTTTGTTTCAGGTCTCTTCTGGTGTGTTGCAGTTCTACTGCTTGTGATGGGGAAGATCCTCTATAAGAACAGCCTCATCTTCCACTGTAGTACTGGCACTTTTCGGAGAGCAATATTCCCTTCAATTGCTAAAATGTACCCACCTTCTTCCAATAAGAAAAGGTTGTTGTTGCATGTATAATGTGGTTTTAGTTTTTAATGCCAGAAATGAATCAGTAAACATAGTTACATTATGGTATACTATTTCTTATTCTGTACCCATAGTAACCAAATTAATCTCAAGGTACTGCTGGCATTAATTCAATCTGAAGCTCATACTTTGGATTTCACATAGGTGCCTTCATCCTATTCTTCTCAACTAATAAAATGTTAATATATGGCAATATACTTATTTCTGGTTCAGTTCAAGTTGAGGTGTGCAGTACTTTGCAGAAACCTAATTAATATGAATCATACATTAGAATACTCTGTTCAGTATACAAAAAAAATGGTGCTAGCACATGAGGATGAAACAGAAGACCCAAGAATTCATTTCTAGCTGTAACGTCTCTGTCTCTAGCATAGGGAAGGCCAGTTTTCCTTACCCTTCAATCTCCATTTTTAAAAAAAATCCCTAACATACAGTGTAGTTCTTCACTGAAGAGCTACACTTAACAAATCACAAATTATTGAAAAAATAACAAGACTAAGGAGATCTTGGAAGATGAGATACTGCCATCTTCTCCTGTACCACCATGAGTTTGGTGCACACCAGCAATGAACTAGTTCCCACAGTTATCCAGAAGGACTGTCTTCAGTAACACCCACTGGTACGAGTTTTCCACTGGAACAGCCTTCAGCCAAAAATACCCATCCAGCTGATAGTGAAAAACCATCTCCACACCCCAGGAACTGTTCCTGTACTGCTCAGGAGACATAAGCAGCTCAACAGCTGTGGTATTGACTAGGTCTCTAGACCTCAGCAAGAAGAAATCCAGTTCTTTTGTCAGAACTTAATTTGGGCAATCTGATACCCCAGGCATGCTACTACCCCAAAATCTGCTCTTTTACTTATAGAGGTTTTGCTGCAACAGTTCACATTTCTTGGAGCCCTTTCTACCTAACTGTTCCCAGTCCCATGGATTCCACAAGAATTTTGGTGCTTTCAAAATGCCCAACTAAGAGAAATTACCACACTGAATGGTGCCCAACTCGATCCAACCACTGACAGAGTAACAGGATGTGATTCTGCCACCCTTATTCACCACGTCCAACAAGCAGTCCCATCAAAAGGGTGAGCTGACGTGAAGAGCTAAGGCAATGCTCATGGACGAGCAGAGGGAGTCTAGGTGATCTGTGGCTCACCAAGTGAAGGTCCTCACTCTGAAAAGAATTACCATCATTCCAGTGCTGCTCTGCATGGAAGCTCAGGCCCCAACCTGTACATGGGTCATAGACCCATTTGGCTTACAAAAATCCCATGAAGAACATGGGGATGTTTGAGCAAGCGCACAAATGGGTTGCACTGGCAGCCCCATGCCCACCGCTGCAGGACACAGAAGACTCAGTGGGTATCTCCATCAGGCACATCACTCAAGGCTGTATGAAGAGAAGCACAAGCCCACCCTTGGCAGAAGGACCCACCTCAAACAAACCTCCACAACACAGGATCATATCAAACAGGCAGAGTTCAAAGAGCTCCCCTGTTCATTTCAGGTTCTTGCCTTGGTAACCGAGCAGCAAAACTCTCAGGGGGGCCCTGCTGTGCCCCTGGGCACTCCCATAGGGCTCCCACTGGCCTTGAGCCCTGCCTGCATACTGCATCCAAGGGCACAATATAGTCCTTCACTTTTATCAAGTGCTACAGAGTAAGAATTCCTAGAACGGCTCAAACACATAACAGTTCAAATATGGGTACTTTCAGACTTCTTTTCTCTTCCAAATTATGTGCTTTGCCAGCTTCAAAAAAACAGATGGAAAATACGTCCCTAAATGTGCACCCTTGTGATCATTCCAAAAGGAAAGCAGCACCAAGTAGCTTAAAACGTTTGCTAGAAAAAAATCTTTTCCATATCATGCAAATAGCAGACAAAAATAACTGCTAGGCAATTGATATACATACAAATATTGGTTATTTTAAACAGTAATTTGTTATTGAGGACATCTCACTGAAATATTATAATATTCAATTTCCTCTGCATTTGCATGGAAAAGGAGCTGGAGCGCACATGATCATTCATTTAACTATTACATAAATACGTCTATCATAAGATCACACGGTTTTCAAGCCAGAGTTCAAATACATGTTTAATGCATGAGAGTATGATGAAGAAACTTGTGAACTCACAGGTCTCGTAGCACAATCTCAATCAGATACAAGCTTGGTGTAAATATGTACAGTGTCGTGTGCTTTCCAATAGCACCTTGTCTCCAGGCAGCAGTCTGACATCAGCAAAGGAGACAGGTGGTTCCCTTTCCAACCCCAGAGGGGTGAAAAAAAGGAGTTAAGACAATGTGTAAATATAGCAATATTTTTTCCTCAGTGTTTTGCTACAGTTTTCAACCCTTAATGAAACTGCAGTGCATGAACAATTCTCATAACATCTTTGCTACAAATCAGTGAGTGGATGTCATGTCCTAAGATATTTATAACCTTAAAGGTAGTGGTAAGTGATACTGTTTGGCAGCCTTGGTTTAGAAGTGCTGAAGTTATTTGCCTTTTGGTTTCATAAGAAAAGAGCTCCAAAAAGCCACAAAAACCCAGTTTCCTTGCTCTAAATGTATCCCTTTCCTATAGCAGATCACTGTTTCTAATAATGCCTGTAAGAATGACAAACAACAGTCAAATCACAGGCACAGGGCAGGTCACAACTGCTTTTAGCTAGCTCAACTTTGTAAACTCTAACAGTGTGAGATATGCTAAACCCTGCACAATCCACAGTAGTTTGATTTTGAATCTCACTTTACAAGAGTTCACACGTATGCTAACCTGCATATAGAATAACCCAATTCGGCCTTTTTTTCCTATCTGTACGTAAATAGATACTTTTTTTTTTTTACACAGTGACAGCCACTGCCTCTTAAACCATTTTCTTTTGTTGCATTTCCTTAGAAACACAAATCTTGTTCCTTGGCAGCAGTTGCTGTAAGTGCTGTACCACATGCCCAAACTAGTTCTCACTCACAGCTTTAATTCACAGTAAGTGGCACGAAAGGAGGTCAACACTTCTCAGAAACCACTTTCAGTTCTTTGCTGCTTCAGTATCTATTCTATAAAGCCATCCGCCCTAACAGAAAGTTGTTTCTTATATTGTGTCCCTTGCTTTTTTTATTATTGTCATCTTTATGGAATGGGCTGCAGAATATATCTGATGGAATAAAAGAAGATTATTCCTGAAACCACATTCCTTGTCTCCCTTTTGCAAGATCCTAAAAATATAAGTAAAAAGAAAATAAAAATTAATACTTTCTGCAACAAAACCAAAATGGCCCTTTCTTTTTCTGTGCAGAAAGACTTTAAATAAATGGCATCTTGCAACTCAGTGTCAATCACCGGGTCTTACTTTCAGTTCAATTTTCTTGCTAACAGAATGATTATTTTTTTTATCAATCCAACCAAGACATCATGGAGGTTGAAAATCAAACAGGCTTCTTTTTGCCATGATGCATCACTGGCAAGAGGAATGGCCTTGCTGACAATATTTTGCTGTCACATTTGCCTCTACAGCTTCACTGCCTTCTCTGTGATCAATGAAAACAGATTTTGACCTCATCTATTTCATTTCAGACCATATTCTACCCTGAGGCACACGAGTACAACCTATCATAGTTATAGTGGCAATTGGGGCAGAATTTGTTCCTTTCCTGACAATTCAATATGTGATTCATGAACCAGAGTTGAATCCAGTTCTCCCTTCCTAGAGCTCCTCTGGTTTTTGGCATCAGTAAAAAAATCAGCAAAGATGAATTTATGTTGGTCATATCAGCAGAACTGGCTGGGTAGTCAATAATCAGACTGCTCAGCAAGACCTGACCAAAAGTTAGTTACTGTATTTTACTTACACAGTTTATTCCGTAGTCTGCTTGCTTGCTTGCTTGCTTCACTTCTCCCTCTGTTGTTTAACTAATGGGATCATAAGACTTGGAAAAACACCTCCTAGTCTTGAACATTTCTAATTGGCTTAATAAAACAAACCTAAAAAAGATAATCCTCTCCACAACCATCACCTTAAAAAACACACCCCTGCCACTAGATGTGGAGTACATGGTGTATTCACAGGGTATGCAGTGCAGGCAATAACTGGATAATCAAGTTTCTCATTAATCCCCAAGACAATGGACCACTTTTGAAAGTACAGGCTCCATTTATACTCACACATGACTCTGTGTGCCAACACCTGCATGCACTCTTTTATGCAACTCACTGTACAGCTGAGGCGAGCGCACTTCAGCACACACTGTCTCATACAGACACGCAGCAATGCCATCTGAGATGTGCAGCACTCCAGCACACCTTTGCTGTGGGGCACTCCCTCTGCCCCACCTACAGAAGTAGGTGAGTCTGTTCTAGACCACCCTGGGAGCACTGGCACTCCAGATGCAATACCAGGAGCTCTTTCTGAACCCTGGAAGTGCCCAGTGTCTCAGTGTCTCACTCAGGATGACAGGCATTGCATGCATAGATTGTATTGTGATTTTCTGCAGGACTCAGTTCTCAAGCAGAGGCAAGGTTGACATCACTTTGAAAACCACATCCAAGACATCTAATGAATTGTATACAGGAGCTTAATCTGTAGTAAATTTGATGTATGGTAAAAAAAACAAAACCTCCTTAATATAACAAAAGCACTAATCAACATATTGCATATTAGGCCTGCAAAGAACCAATTATCTGATGAAGAGGAGTCATACTAGATAGTTCCAGTTTCCTCAGTTATTTAACTATTTATGTCAATGGAAATCAAGAAAAACAATGCCTATGGAACCATACATGAAAGCAAACATGAGGAATTTCAGCCAACATTTCAGTTTAGATTTGAATGTAAGAAGAAAAAAAAACTGTTCAACAATAAAACAACAAAAATATAGCTCAGGACCTCCAAGTCCTGCTGCATACTGCTATTGTGCTGGTTATGAGAAAACAATTTTTGGAAGCTAATTATTTTAATTTCCCTCACCATTTAAGGAAAAAGCATTCAAAGCAAAACACAGAGCCTGACCCTGCCCTTCTGCAACCCCATCAATAGCAGCCTTACCACAAACTCCAGTGAAGCAGGATTTATCCTTTCCCATGGGCTATGCTCTGAGTCCTTAATTCAACACCTTATTCACCAACTTGTTCCATGAGATTAGCTGTGGTTTCAAGTGTTATTCATTCAAAGCAATGGGTCTACAAACACTCTCTTTCTCTGTATTGCCAGACTGAAGAAGATATGAACAATTTGGGGAACATTACCAAAAGCTCAGAGAACCTCAGTATCTTCTGTGGGTTTTCCTTTGGAGTGAGAGAGCTTCCTGAGTTAGACAATCAGGCTTGTGATGAAATAAATAGAACTCCCTTCTCTCCCTTTTTTTTTTTAGGTGACATGACCTAAAAAAGGATTTGCAAATACACTTGGAGAGGAGAGAGCAATCTTGCATTTATTGGATTTTTGTTTATTTTCTGCAGTTATTTCAGAGAGTTTCTCAAAATTTTCAAATGTCTGTCAATCTTATAAGGTTCATCTTTTCTAAGTGCAATGTGTCTAGCTAAATTTTCTTCTATTTCTTAATATATTTATTACACTTACTAATAATTATCTGAATGCCCACACAATGATTTAAATGGGACTGCAAATATCCCCTTGATCACCATCAGCAAAAAGCTGCTCCTCCTAAAGGGAAATAAAACCCAGCACAACTTTTTGATCTCCTATTTGCTGTTTTTTCAAACTGTAGGAAAACCTGTGCCCTAAGGGCCGAGCCCTGTTTGCTCGGCAGCGAAGCAGCCCAAGAGGGGTCTGTGTGCCGCACCGGAGTCATGCTTGGAGGCAGAGCACGGGAGCCACAAGCCTGCCAGAAGTGCTGATTCACTGCAGCCACTGAAGAGGCTGCTTACTAGCTAAGCTGGGGGGGGAAAGATAGCACAGAGCAGGGGGGCACCTTCATTGGTACAAATAAATAAACAGGAGGGAATGCCAAAGCTGTTGCAAAGACTGGATTCCCAGAGATCTCTGCTTAATACATGCATGTTAGTTCATTTATTGGAACAAAACCTGTTAATAAATACAGTTCTAGCCATAGGGGGAGAAAATACTTGCAAATGCACAGAAGTCATGTAAATCAGAACTGCTGCTCTATTTTACAAGAAGTTTTCCTCATTAATTAATTTCATGACTTAGAGCAAATGAGCATGGTTGGAAACAGGGGACCCTGCTGATACCAATCTCACAGCATAGGATACTTTCGTTTCCCTCTCTCAGATATATAGCAGATGTACTACCTGGCTCAAATCCAGGTGTGGACTAGGTACTTCTGTAGCTAAAACACTACCTTCTAACCTGGTTAAGCCTACTAGTAACTTTTTCTGCTTTAGAGTTAGAAAATACCCCATAAACCCTCCAGGATTTTAAAATCCGAATTCTCAGAGTTGTCACATTTATAATTAGAACGATCTGATACGACTGGCATTAGTGTGAGGTAGGAACATATCACAGAGGGCCAAGCAGACAAACTAAAATATTTCTCACCGTTAAAAAGGGAATTCTTCCAAGTAGAAATGTCAGTTGAGTCACAAGGGCTCTGTGCAAAAGTAGCACCTCTTCATCCTCATACCTACTCTTAGAAAGTCCTGTGCTGCTGCCTAACTTAGCCCAACAGACCACACCACCTACCAAAGCCCTGTCAACAGCTCTAGCTCGCTGTGCTAAACCCAGATCTTCTTCCAAGAAGAAAATTACTTTTCTTTAAGTGCAGATTGTTTCAGAGCTACCTGTAACACCCACAAACTCTACATAAAGACAGCATCTCTGTTGATACTGCACACAAGAAGATATGCCTCCACACTGAAAAAAAAAAAAAAAAAGTTTGATAAAACACTTTGTCATGGTATTCCTGGATGCAGAACTTGTTGCAAGAGTAACCTATGAAAGTACTTTCCAAGTTACTTACCCCCATACTGAAGAAAGAGAAAAAGAAAGTAGGAAAGAAAGGGAAGAAAGGAGGGAAGGATGGAGGTTACACTATTATAGATACAGACTTAGCAAACAAGCCAGCAACAGACAAAATGAGAACAGCTGTAAGGAACCTGGCAGCACCAGCATGTTGAGGGAAACAATAAAAAAGAGCCTGGAAGACAAGAGAAACCCTGGATGCAGATACTAACTTTTTCTTTTTTTTTCCTGGAAGAGGATTTATGATGCTAGATTTTGGTTGACTCCTAATACCCACACCTGGATAAATACAAACGAAATTAATTTTACAGCTGCAATCTTTCCAATTTCGAACATGGTGATTCGCAGTAAGAAACCCTATCACAACGTGTCAAAAAGAAACATAAAACATAACATGCAGTATTTTTTGAGAGACATCAATTGTAATTAGATGAACCTAAGCAAGCTGCTCCAGGGAGAGGTGGATGGAGTCGCACAGCAGAGTGCCTGGCCCGCGGTGCAGATGGCAAAGCTCAGTCCAGGCAAATAGGGTGGGAAGGCCATAAGAGCTCACATGTATCAAATAATAACAGTAATGTGTCTATTCCTTCTGCCATCCGGTCACTGGAAGCAGTGGGAAAGCAGCATGGAGATGAAAATGATAGGGTCAGGTATTAGGTTAGAACTTCCTACATGACCTGAGATTACAACCATCATCCCTCATCCCTCTTACTTCCACATGACAACCCTCATCCCTCTTATATCCTAAATTCAGTCACTGGTCTCAAAAGTTTTCCTAGCACAGTATGGCCAGTCTTCAGTCTAATGTATTTAATTTTTCTTGAAAATCAGTAGTAACTGATCTGTAACATAGACTTGGTATTAAACACACCACTGATGTGTGAAGAGATGGGGATACTCCTCAAAGAAAATATGAACAATTTCAGAATACTATGTCTGAGAAAAAAAGGTGTGATACTTATTTCAGAATTAGGGCAGAAGCAGTTTATCTGTCACAGTCCTCTCTTAACACATGACCAGACTGGCAAATTTTCCTATTTCAGTGCTTGGGAGAACCAAAAAAAGGTGCTGTCCTTTAGTGTCTGTACCACACCTACAAAATACACCTCCAGGAACATAATATTTTCCTTGTTGGCTTCTGCTGGTGAGGGTCTTATTATTAATGTATTTGGCTCACCTTCCTGCAGCCAGACATTCCCACAACAGGTGTGGAGACCTATAAACTGGTCACATTTGTACCAAAAAAGCATCAGGTCCTTTACAGCATGAAATCCCAGATTTCATAAAATGGGTCAGTGCTGAAGAAAAGTCTCTTTTCTGGGAATTAAAATAGGCAATTTGCTTTCTGGTGTTTCACCTGCCTCCCATATTATCACAAGCGTGACAAATTAATGGCTATAGCTATATTATAGCACCACTATACTCTGCCATGAGCACTCAGAAGGATATTGCCCCTGTGAGAAGGCAAACCACTACACCAGCTTTCCTGGATAAACTAGGGGTAAACAGATGCCTTTCAAACTATGAAGAATGACAATGAATTTTTACAAATACACTGAAGAAAACTCTTTGTAAGGTTTGGGTTTTTTCTTGCTTTGGTTTTCAGTACTTACACTTTGGGCACCTGATATTAATCCCTCCCATATTTCTCAGCTCTCATGTAGCAAAACACAGCACAGTCCTACAGCTGTGGCATTTTGAAGTCTGCACAACATGCTGTACATGCCATTGCTTGACATTTTATTGACAACAAAGGCCCGCAGCACAGCAGTGCTTTTAGAGATGGGATTAACATAATGAACTCCATCTTCATGGCTTTTTCATGGCATTTCTTCATAAGAAGGAGTGAAAAAAGACTCAAACCAGAAACAAACAAACGTCTTTAGTCTTTTTAGGACACAGTCTCCTCTGAAATAATTGTATAGTCCTAAAGGACAGAAAGGTCTGCAAGTAAAGAAGCACATTTGTACTTGTAAGTAGAATATAACTGCCAAAGAACTAGGATGAAAAAAAGATACTGACCTTTCTATAGGTCAAGAGGAGCTCAGGTGTGGGGCCTGGACTAGTACAACGTTATAGCTGATGGAGTAAGCTCCATCATGAGATAGTAACATGAACTGAACCTTACACATGAGCCCTTCTACTACTCAGGGATGGGCTGAAAGGGTCTTGCAGCAATGCAAACACCAAGATACCAAACCCCCTAAAAATACATGTACAAACCCCAGCAGATATTGCTTATTTCAGTCCCAAGTCAAATGGTCCTCATGCATGAGTAGTCCAGACAAACACTGTCACTGAACCCAGCCTACATTTGCCAGATGTCCAGCCCATATTTGCAAGATGGCCCTAAATGCAGGAACGAGAGTAGCACTCTGAGCAGGAATCAGCAATTTTGTCTACAAAGCTCTGATGTTCCCCTCTTAAAGCTTCAAGAAAACTCTTCAATGAAAAAGTGCTTGGCAGAGTTTCCATCTGTTCTTGGCTGGACTCGCTAGCCAAGTCTGAAGCACACAGAGCTTTGCTTTATTTTTTTCCTGGTACATAAGCAAAAACTCCACAATATTACTGCTTTTTACAGAATGAAGTAGAGCAATCACACAGCCATCAGTCCAGCCTAACTGTAGTTGTTAAAAAATTAACTTAGACAATTAGGAATCATAGTTTCTGATTTTTGCAAATTTTCTTTCTTTCTTTCCTTTTGCTCTCTTTTTTTGAAATCCTGTATCCCAGCCTTCCTTTTTGTAGCCTTCTACAAACATGTAAAAAACTACCTAAGTATCTACATGAGTAACTTATTCAGAGCCTTTTCTGGGCAACAACAAAAGAAAACATCAATTTGGTATGACCTCAAACAACAAGTTAATCAAATAATGTTGTAAATCTGCCTTAGTAAGAGATCAAAGAAAAAGGATCACAATAGTCACCAACTGCAGCAATAACCTGTCTGCAAATGAATTCTTGGCTTTAAGCAAACAAATCAAATCCACTTAGAAATGAAAAGCTGCAACCTCAACATGTGAACTCCTTGCAAAAGTGGGGCAAATTACTCTGGTCACTGTCAGAATTAAGGGGTATTCAGCACATGTCCTAAAAATTCTGTCAACTTGCAGCATCATAACTCAATTTCTCTAGTAAGTTCTGAGATGCTTTCTGAAAACCAAACCTCCACCCTGGTTCACAACCTTTGTTTAAGGATGACAAGTAATCTTGTCTACATTGTGAGAGGCTGTGCTCATTTTCCTGACGTACTTTTCTGTGACCTGAACCCTCAGTTATATAAGAGTGGGAAGCATGGACAATTCATTCTTAATGCTAGCTCAGTCCTGGCCTCTCCTGGGCACTGGCTGAAAATAATACTAAACCATGCTGAATCATTTACAGTAGCTTTATGATGTGGATTATCATTCAGCAAGGACTGACCTGACCCCATCACACTCATTTCATGCAGCAACACAGACTGGACTCCAGAATCTAACAAATGCCACCCACATTGGCACCAGCACAAGCCATGCATTCATGCAGAAGGCTCACTCTAGAACAAAGTTGCTTTAAATTTATCCTGCTACTAAGCCTCCAGTAATTGTCATATCCGTTGCCTCTTCTGTCGGCATAGGCAGTGCTTTAAAGCTATAAGCTGCCAGACACATGCATTTTTTTTATTTCAAGCAGCTTCCCCACTCTTACTTTCAGAAGGCTACTAGCCATTACAAGAAAATATTTAGTTAATCAATGCTTCCAGCAGTTACACAGATTTCTAATGCCTCTGCTAAAATAAAGGTCCTTTATGCATCTTCTTCCTCCAGACACAGATTCTGGTCACAAGGCATGGGAACAATTTACCTCCTCTTGGACACAAGAGATACTGTGCTACAGCACAATGCAAAAATGTGAGCTCCTCAGTCATGCAGGACCTGGTCATATGGCTGCCCACTGAATTCCTTCTCTTTCCACCATCATAAAAGGGAGTACAAGATGCTGTTGCCATTTATATTCCACTGATTACACAAGCTATTTTCATGGCAGGACTCTGCTACTGCATTCCATCTCACAGGCTGAACAGATTGAGCTTTTTTAGTGGATTCTATTAAAATAGATGTTCATTCCGATAGGACAAATTCATCAGGTAGGGAGCTTTTACAATGAGTCATTTTAAGGTAGTCTTTGTACACATCCTTTTCAAATAGCCTGAACTCTTTGAATGATAAAAGTGCACAGAAACAATAGTGGCTGTGAGTGGAGAAGAAATGTTTTAAAAGCTGGATTTGTTAAATGTTAACCCAGAAAACAAAACTCTGTCTGATTTTAGATTGGATCTTTCTATGTGTATTCCCATCCCTACTGTTTTCTTTCTACTTTTAAACTAAGGGAAACAAAGGTTTTAATTGCATTTTTACTCATGAACTGTCATTATCAATCATTTATGTTTTCTAGTGAACTCTTACACTGAATAAAAAGAGAATATAAGAATGAATCTTTTAAAAGGAATCAATTTGCTACACATCAATCCCTGCAGGCCATGTGCTCATAAGTCAATAGTTTAAAATGAAAACATCTGATCAAGGTAATACACCTGTTAAAGGAGCATAAAATTCCAAACCCAGTGGTAAAATATAAAGATTATGAAGCCTCTTAAAGGAGACATCAAAGTAAACTATTACACAGATACATCTGCTTCATACCAGCACCCGTTCCATCAGTGCCAGTCACAATAAATGAGCATTAGGACAAACATTTCATAGAGCATCTGCAGAAAATAGTTTTTTTCCAAAAGTGAGGAATTCAGCTCAAGAAAAGAAACAAGTAATAATTTAGCCTTGTGTGCACTTTCTAATAGAGGATCTCCAAGCAATGCAAACTACTAATGATCTGAGCTCATCATAAATCTGTGCATTAGCAATTTATCAATCATGTTTTACAGATGAAGCAACTCCCATAGACGATAGGCAGGGTGAAGTGACCAGCATGCCTGAGTGTGTTGAAAGATGGGCTCAAACACTGACTAAAGCTCACAAGGAATCAGTACTGTCACTGCCACTGTGATTATTACTACTACACAGTCCAACCACTTGTTCTCTTGTTTCCTACTCCACTGGCTCTGTCTTTTGCAGCTTTGCTGGAGGAGGGAACAAAGCCCCTCACCAGCACAGGCATTCCAGCACTTTCACAGTGTGTCATTCTCCCTACCTTTCAAGCAATACAAATCCCACATGGACGCTCTCTGCCAACATACTCACTTGTGCATGTGCTGTTGGTAGAGCCAAGGGAATTTTTGTTTCTCTTTTGTTTGCCTTTTTTTTTTTTCTTTCTTTTCATTTTTAATTTAAACACAGTGTGCTCAGGGCCCCATCTAAGGGATCTTTTAACCCCCTTGCAAAAGCTTATGGGCCTTTTGAGTCTCAGTTGTAATTAGTCTCAACCATGTTTTATAGTGCTTGTGATCGCACTTGGGTTTGGCCTCAAGTTTAAAATGGAGGGAAGGGTTGCTACCTGGTGTTCCTGCTCCAGACTTTCTCCACCTTTCTCCCTTTTTTCTTCCTGAGGTTTTGCAGACATGAGAGGAAGAAAAATACAGTTTCATGCAGAGGGCCAGGGGAGTATCACGATTTCTTCTTCACACAATACCTTTCTGTTGGCCTTCCTCCTGGCTCCCAACCAAACCAGCAGACAAACCTCCTCTGGCCTCACAGCCCCAGGAAAGGCTTTCACAAGGCTGAAATCACACACCGATTTCATAATCCCCCATCTTCCCTTTGTTCAAAAGAAAGCTGATAAATTTATACCACCCTGCTCATGGATGCTGCTGGAGGGGCACAGGGTGGCTGCAGGCAGCCCCCAAAGGGAGACAGCAAGTGTCTCCTGCCCAGCAGTGCATGGGCCCACGTGGGGAGGTCACTGTGAGCCCCATCCCACCAGTGTTTCCCTTTTTACTCCAGAATCTGCTGGTGTAATGTTACGCTCCGTGTTACCACATAAGTAATGCCACTCATGTGACCAGGATTTCCAGGTGTAGAATTTAAATTCTTCCCACCTTTGACATTACTTCCTGAGGGGGAGACACCATGGCCCCAGTCCCCACCAGGAGCCCAAGCTTTTTCATCCAGGATCCTCACAGCACAGCTTTCAACACATCTGCAAAGTGGCTGAACAGTCAGGGACACTGTCATGCTTTATATAACACCACAGTTTTTGCATTGTTTTTGAAAGGCCTGGTGCAGGTGTCAGCCTGTTTAAAGGGTACAGTCTGTGTGCACACCTCGCCTTCCCCGTGAGCACACAAATTGTTACCTCTCGGAATGCATTGCCTTGGCGCTGCTGACATTTGTGTAGAACAGTGAGGTCTGTTTTGCCAGCTATAACTTCAGCGTCGTTCTCAGTAACTTTAAAGATCAACCATAACAAAACAAAAAGGCTGCTGAATTTTATTGGCACGTGCTGACATAGGAAATGCGAAATAGGTGTATCTGTCATAATGGATCCTTCATATTCTGAAAAAAAAGAAAAAGGAGAAAAACCAACCAACCAACAAAAAGAAAAAATATCATAAAAGAGCAACCATAGAGAACTGCTCTGAACTGTAAGGCCACATTGAAAGAGGAATGACTCAAAAATAGCCTTGTCAGAAATAGAGCACCCAAGGTAAACATGGCAAGGGAGCACTCCCAGGCAGGGCAGCGCAGGGCAGGGCAGGTGACTGCTGCAAGCGTCACTCACGGGGCGAGAGAGCTGCTCTGGAAGGAAGGGGTTAATATTAGCCCCGTGTTATACTCAGCGATGCCTTAAATAATCATCACATGGCTCCTGTAATCTGTTCCATGCTGTCAGCACTGGGTTAGTCATAATAATATCAGATAAGAGCTGTTCAAAGTGACATACTAACCAACATGAGAGCCACATGACTTTCTGGCTACATGGCTGCCCTTCACCTGAACTTTGGCTTAGATAGTTTTATACCAGCACAAGGTGCTCTGGCGTCAGAGCCCCTTCCCTGCACGGGCAATGGAAAACCACCTGCCCCCCTAAGCACCCTGCAGCCACCCCCTGCAGAGGGGATGTTCTCCTGCTGGGACACCCTCTGGACATCCCCTTTCATTTTTTCTAAGCTGGCTGCAGGGTAAGAGAAGCACTTCTGGCACGGGGCATGCAGGGTGACTTTTCCTTTTTTTAACAGTACTTCCTGCCTCCTTTGTTGCAGGCAGCCAAGCAGAGGAGCAGGGGCAGAGCAGCAGGAGGGACCCTTGCTGGGGAGCAGGAAGGAGGCAAGAGCTGGGGAGAGGAACATGGAGGGGTGCAGGTGCCACAAGGAAAAGCAGCAAGACTGTGAGGATCTGCAGCAGAGAGGGCAAATGTGGGCAAACTGCAGCAGTCAAAAGAGAGAAGGGAAATACTAGAAGCACAGAAAATGGTGTGAGAAATTGAGTTTAAAAAAAAAACCCCACAAAGCTGGTTGTTGTATGCTTTGAAAGACACACACACAAAAAAAAAAAAAAAAAAAAAAAAAAAAAAAAAAAAAAAAAAAAAAAAAAAAAGCAAGACTTCAGCACTCAAAAGGTGCCCACGGCCAGCCCCAGAGACAGGGAACAACTTCCTCCGTACCTTATGAACCAGCTCCTACTTATCACTTAGCTGCCACATCAGCCCAGGGGGTGTTAATGTGATCTCCCCAAATAGCTATCTGCTGTGTTCTTTTTCAGGTGAGAGAGCTGCCTTTTTTTGTTTGTGGGCTAAAGTTTCCTGCACAATCATGCCTTGATATTCCAGGAGGCTAAATAA
Source organism: Cettia cetti (assembly GCA_013401135.1). Taxonomy (NCBI): domain Eukaryota; kingdom Metazoa; phylum Chordata; class Aves; order Passeriformes; family Sylviidae; genus Cettia; species Cettia cetti. Next base: position 151,050 of record VZUI01076596.1, read on the forward strand.
GTACAAATAATTAATAACAGCAAGCCCAATCCAGCAGCAGGCTATAAACTGGTGCTGAGCAAGCCAGGGAAATGGTACAAATATGCTTATTTATGAAGACATGAAAGGAAATCCATTGTATTGTTACAAGAGATGTGAAGACATCTCTTGACAAGTATTATGTTATCCCGCCAGAGCTCCAGTGGCACAAGACTGCTCATGTCCTGTGGCTCCACTCTCAGGCTCTACTAGGGTGCATGTCAGTCAACAGCAAAGCTCCAGCAGCTGCCAGCCTGGCCACACGATGTGGAGCAGCTCTCAGGAGAAGGCAAGGGGGACAGCTGCACCACCAAGAAATGAGAAGAGCTGAGCAGGCTATTGCAGAGGATCATCTTGGGGAAAGGGCAAGGGGAGGAAAAGGAAATGTAGAAAGGAACTGCTGTTTCAAGGAAGGGATTTCAAGGGAAAAAAGGTAAAATGAGTGCAAAAAAACAAGGGAAAGACAAAAAGATAGGAAAGCACAGCATTAGAGAGAGGTTAAAAGAAAATGTGCCCAAAAAAAGGTGCCAAAATGTATTTTTCTTTATTTTCCTGAATTATCTCTTCCCTTATAAATTGCAACACACTCCATCTGTATGCCCTAAACCAGCAAGTTTTTCCCCCTGAGGAGAAGATCTGGATTTTGAATCTTACTGCCAAGTACCCATTAAGTGTTCACCTCTGTAACATTAAACTGCCATGGGCACCTAACACACTCCCATATAAGACCCCGCTAATCCAAAAAAGGATGGTTTCAAACAAGCTTGGTGAAGCTAGGGCATTCCAAACAGAAGGGAGAAAAAGGCAAGTGTCTGATGCCCTTCTGCCAACAGTCAGCTCAGGCCAGCTGCAGAGGCTGCTCATACCAATCTTGTCCTGAAGACAAGGGTGGCTGGATCAGGCCCTGGCTTGCCAAGAATGATGATCAGTCTCTCACTCATTCAGCAAGACTCCTTCAGCAGAGAAAAAAACTGCATAACAGAAAGACATTCCTTCCCTGGCACTTGCAAGTCTCTTGAGTATTATGTAAACACCTGTTTTCATGGGTATTGGAGTTAAGGAAAAGGGGCACTCACATTAAGACTTACATACAGAGACTGGGTTGCATACAGTCAGTGGACATAAACTGGCACCTCTTGGCACAGTTGAAACTTGAATCACTTTATGGACGTATCTGTCTTGTTCTCTCCACTGCACAGGGAAACAAAACCAACTGTGCTGTTAAGTCTTTAAATTGAATTGAACAAATCTAGGGCCTTAAATTTGTTTCCTAAGATTAGGTGGCCTCAGTTCCTGCACTGTTTCCTGCAATCTCCTCTAAGATACAGTCTAGATACTGCGGGGAGTTCTGCTGGTGTCATCTCCGAAGCCAGCAATCTTTTTTTTCCTACCTAACTGAAACCCACATGTGTTTTCTCTTCCGCTAATGCAGGTCAAAACCATTGTTATACAACAGTGAAATGACTGGAAAGCGCTCCCTGCTTTTTTAAGACCCATAACTCTAGACAGGGTGATAGGATGCACTCACATTTTCCTCCATGAGAGGTAGAAGATACGTTTGCCCACTTCTCTTACTGAGCTGTGCAGAATTTTCTTCCAAACTATGCCATTTATTATTCATTATTATTTAATGGGACCAAAGAATGCAATATGTGTAACCAAGAAATGTGCCAAGTAATGTTCTTTCTTTTAATGGCTAGATCAAAAAGAAGTTTATGAGGCTGGTGCTGTCTAAGACAGTAGTTGCATTTGCCCCCTAGTTCTCTGCAGCACACCTTACTCAACAACACCTTTTAAAATCTCAAAAATCAGGGAACAAAAGGTGTGCTAGACATCTTAAGTTCACTTGCCTTTGTGAGCTTTTTTCCCTTTTCAAATAAATGCTTTTGGAAGACATTTCTCTAAGCCAACTTGCAGTTGGAGTGCTTAACATAGCATCTCGAGTACTCAAACAGTCCTTGGAGAACACTCTTCCTACTCTCACTCTAAATGCATGCAGTGGGTGATGGAAAGGCTCTTAGACATGCCAGAAAAGGGACGGTTTTCTGATTTTTCTCTTTTCTCCTTGAGTTACCAGCTGCTTTGTCAACAACCAGATATCCCCCACTCCCCTCCCTGCCTTGCTCCCAGTAAGATTTGTAAATGTCTCTAGAAAAGTTGTAAAACTAGCTCTAGCAGGATATGCATTCACACTAATGCTGAAGACTCTCAACTGTGATAATTTAGCAGATCATTAATCCCACTCTCTAAAGGAGGCTGTAAAGCAGAACTAAATATGCAAATCCTCTTGTGCTTTAAACTTGCATCTGTCTGTCCGTCCATCCAACTATCTATCTATTGTAGTGGAATTCTCCTAAGATCACGCTGTGTTCTAATCCATTAATGTAGCTCAACTGGAGCATACAAGATTAAATAATAATTTAAAAAAATATAAAAATAACAGAGGCCTCTGTACAGTGGGCAATCTCTCAGACTTTATGATCTCCACTGCACATGCAGAAAGGGGGTGCCCCCAGCACTGGGGGGGAGTAAATTAGCCTTTTATCACCACCCACTGACATTCAAGCACCTATTACTGTAAGGCACAAGTGCAGATGAGGTGGGTGGCCTCTTTCTAGTCCACTTCGCTGCACTGCAACGCAATCTGGCATGACCTCCAATTCCTATTCAGGACAGTGAACACCGTGGTATCAGGGGGTTTGGGTATTCTGGCATGACTGCAGGTGGTATGCTTGCGCAGTAACTACCTGAACAGTGCCTGGGGCTAGACATTTTGCTCACATGAGCAATAAACTCTCTCAATCAAATGTAACTAAATGTATAATTTACTATTTGCAGCTATTCTAGCATGGAACTATTCCCGCTTTAACTTAGATTCTTTTAGGTTTTTCTTCTGGCTTTAAATCAGAATCCTAAATGAACATTTAAAAATGTAATGATCTTTGCTCCTTAAAAATTGCAGTATCAACGTCTATGGGGCACCTTCACAGTGAGCACTGCAGTGACTTTTAAGATGCAGCACAAATAAGACTGCTAACAAATGCGAAGTAACACTGCGGGTGAGAACTCAACAAGCAGTCCTGGACCCTACCATACGTATGCAATGTCCAGGTGGTAAGGATGTCCCCCATCTCCTGAGCAGGTCTGTAGAGCAAAATACAGGGAAAAAAAAATGCAATGCTCACAGAACCTAACCCAGTGGAAAATACCAGTTCCTGCTTGAACCACAGGAGCTCTGGAAGGCAAGAGATGCCTTATTTGTGTTCAGGGGGGAAAGGGGCACTGTGCAGATGGGGAAGACCCAGCTTCAGCAGTTTGTGTCAGAGAATAACAGATTTATTCTTGGTTGGAAAGCCCTGTGGGGAGTTGCAGCAATCTTAAGGCTGGAACTCACACTATCTCTCCAACAGCCACAGGACTCCACTCCTGTCTGGAAGTGCAGCTGATGCTCCCATATGGGATTTAGCTGCTGGCAGAGAAACTCTCTGATTTGCTACAGAAATCTCCACTCTCCTCCCTCAGCCACTTCAGTGTACTGTGAGGAGAGCTACTCATCTAGGGAGACCTAATGGACTGTGTCTGCCTCTTATACCTTTATACCCCTCCAAATTCCCTCACTGAAAAGCTCATGTCTAGAATATTCCTCTGAGAGGCTTTTGGTCTAAGGAACTACTTGGGTTTACAGAAGGTCCACTTCTGGCTCCCCATTGCTCTAGCAGAATCTGGCATGGCACTATATGGAGCTTGCCACTGGATTTGGTACGTGGGAATCCAACAGAATAATGGTTGAGAACTGTGGATATACCCTGGTGTCTTGAACACAGAAGAAATTACCTACACATGCTGTGGGGCACTTGTGTGCATGTGTGGGCACACAAGAACTTTTGTATTCTCTTATATATACGACAAAGCTGCAAGTACTCCAGAAACCAAGCAACATAATCTGAAATATCATCTAGACTTTTTTCCTTCTCTCCAGCCCGCTACAGGCAATTTCCTCTTCTCACTGTTCATGCCAAGATCACCTGAGTTCAGCTCAGCTATTTGAGCTAGACCAGGAGCATGATTTGCTGTGCCCACTGGATGGTCCAGTGACCACTAGGCAATGAAAGTAATGCAATACTTGAATCATTTCATGTCAGACATACAGGACAACACAAGTAATTGCTTTACAGTGGCCTATAAAGGTACACAAACAAATGTAGATGGCTATTGTTTTTTTGCTACTGAAACCACATATTAAAGTAATACACAAATATGGGCCTTTGGCATATTGACCCTTCTAGCTAATGAAGCGGGACAAGGCTGTTGGAGGTGTTTGTTAAGACAGGAGAAGAAAAACATGCATATTTAAATTTATATATATATATAAAAAATCTAAAACTACACAAGATGCAACTAGATTCACAAGTAATAAAATGAATAGTACAGCAAGCACTATAATTAGTTTTGAAATTAATTTCAATATAGAATGACAATAATGCTAAACCAGCTCCTTAACCTCTGCTCCAAACAATGTGGCCATTGTCTTCTGGTAATCCCATGGCTCAGGTCAGGAAGCACTGCACTTTGTCAGTCAGCACAGATGTATGAAGTATGGAGTTTTGTATCTTTATGCCTTGTATCTACATACACACAAAGAAAATAATAGAATTTGTTTACTAAATACTTTGTGCTGGGGGAGATTGGTAATAGAGAGGGAGATACGCAGAGGGAGGGAGGGAAGGAGGGAAGGAGGCAGGCAGGCAGGCAGGCAGGCAGGCAGGCAGGCAGGCAGGCAGGAAGGCAGGAAGGCAGGAAGGCAGGAAGGCAGGAAGGCAGGAAGGCAGGAAGGCA